>JAYDZE010012390.1:0-10306 GCA_034509125.1 Monilaria moniliformis
TACATCATTGTGTGGTCTATTTGGGACATTCGGAATAAGGTTATCTTCCATGGCCTTAAACCCAATTGGGAGCTCGATAAAAGGCGACTTCTCTTGCGGCTTGGCATGTGGAAACCGGGATGGTGCCGCGACTTCCCCTTCTCGCCTCGACAGGTGCTTGATAATCTCAACGATGTCAAGAATTGGTCGGAACCAGGTTCTACCCCGAGCGTCGGGAGAGGATCCGTTGATGGAATTGGTTGATGATGGGCTTGCGGAAGAGAAATTATTCGGGCTCAAGAAATGCAAGGAGGAGCTGGGTAAGTTGACTGGGGATCCTTTGGTATGTTTCTTCACTTTTGCTAGGGTGATGTACGCTCCCTTCCTTTCTCATGGGTTGTGTGCTGACTTTGTTGCTTCTTCTGTGTTACTGTGTCTTGTGCGGTATTAGGCATTGCTGCTTTGTCTGCCTTTGTTCTTTAGCTTAGCCGTGGGTGTCCCTCGGCTCTTTTACTGTCTTGTTGTTGCTTTTTGCCGTCTCTTTGTTTTTTGCTTGTTTTCCGGCAACCTCTTGTTGATGGTTGAACTTTTTGCTCACCACCCATTGTGGTTTGAAGCTTTGTACTCTTATAAAAAAAACATTCGACGGTGCACAACTCCAGTTAAAAGAAAAAAAGGAAAAGGAAAAACAAGAAACAAAACGTCAAGAACGATCTAACAACAATGAGTCCATGAAAGTGCAACTATGTACTATATTATCAAATAATTTGTTTGACAATTATTCCATGGAATAGGCCTATGTCTATCATTCTACATTGCATATTTGTTTGGTTTTCGACCTATTCATATTCTTACAAAAACAAATAAGTTGATTGGGCCAGCTCTCGGAACATCTCGGGTACGAAATAGAAAACTGCACATGTTATATTTTTGTAGCGAAAACTACATATGTCGGCTCAATTTTTTTGTTACTAGATTGTGTTACATCTTTCTGTGGTCGATTATTATTATTATTATTATTATTATTATTATTATTATTATTATTATTATTATTATTATTATTATTATTATTATTATTAAGTAATGCAGTGCTATGTATAAGACAAATTACGCATATAACAATGAATTGATGAACTTCGACATAAGGTAAAACACGTATATGATGAACTACTCCACAGTACTTGATTATGAATTACGTGATTTTCAAATAAAATTTATCTAAACTAGATAAAAACTTAGTAGATAGACTAAATTAATTATTGTTTCATACACGCAAATTAAGACAATATAAATCGAACGACATAACCACATCATAGCCACGTACGATCACATAACGAAGAATCATCATGTTGATGTGCACAAACAAACAAGGACGAATGGAAAAACATTTGAAAATGAACTAATCAGGTTTGGAAGTCGGAGTCGGTTTTCGGTATGCAGATGGTGGATCCATCGGCGCCTTCTTCCCTTGCCTTGTCGCATTCGCGCAAGAATTTGTCGAAGGCAGTCTTGACATACTCGGCTCCTTGTGCCACCGTCATTTCCTCCATTTTCTTGTGTGGGAAGTCGCCGTCCTCGCGATTATCACCGCACAGAACCGCCGCCAACTGCACGAGATCCTCTTGGAAATCGCACAGTTTAGCGTCCTCCTTTGCCGCCGCCTCGCGCAATTTTTCTGGCTCACCTAGGGTTACTGTCGATTGCATCTAGTAAGCTCCAAATTGTACATTGCCATATTCATATCATATGTCATGTTGCTATACTTCCTCTACCAATCATAGCTTCTTTTCCTACTTAACAAACTTACTTATCTAAAGAGAAAGCATTTAAGTCTCGTATTTCTGGGTGCTGGATTTTTTTTAGAGTTACAATATCATCTGACTTGTGTTTCATTATCATTTATAATAGGTAGACATAAAAATTTGGAAATACATGTACCACACTCGAACAGGTGTATATAAACTTAAGGGTTTAGAATTTAGGGTTTATGGTTCAAGTTCGAGGTGTATACAAACTCAACTAATTGCATAGCACACTTAAATTTTGGGCTATGTGGAGTTCTGATAATTGGGCCTGAAACAGTTTTAATTAAAAAAATTAACCCATATTAACACACAAATAAGGATGATTGAATATTATAAATGAACAAGTGTGGGAGACGCTTACCGGGGCAGTCGGTTCTGGGGCTGCTTCTGTTTATAGCTACGTCAAAAGTGCCGGCCCATTCGTCGCGTTTGGTCAAAAATTTCTTTAGATTGAAAATCTTTTTAACGGTTGCCGGTATCGAGGAGTGCTCGAATTCTGACGTTGGATATGGGCCTGAAGGCCCATGTACAACTGCCCAAATTATCACACAAATATTAATCATTAGTTCACCACCACTTTCATTAAACTACTATACAAAATGGAATAATATACATTATCATTCAATTATAATCAACCATCATTGCAACGTGCTAAAGGTTTCAATATTTTTGGATAATAAGACGTAGATTACTAGATTTAGGTCAAATCGTAATTTTTCACACCATATGAAATCTACTACATTTCTAATATATTCTAATTTTATGACCAAAATTAAATTGTTGTCGACATGGCCGCTTCAAATTCATGTGGCATGTGTTAATCTATTGAGGTAAACCGAACCAATTGCAGAATGAGAATTAATTAAAAGTATAGTTATAGCAATGTATAGGATAGTGAAATGTGGTGTGCAAACCGTATTGTCTTTTGCTTTTTCTTTTTAATATATATTGAATACTCACCGGTGCCTTTCTCGATCCACGGAGATATAAAGATGGCCGGAACCCTAACTCCGAGGCGGTCGAACTGGAAATTGTAAGGCTCGGGACCCACGAGCCCATCGGGGCTGGGAACTCCGGTGACCGGAGTGGGGACGTGATCATAGAACCCACCATGTTCGTCATAAATGATGACAAACAGCATCTCATTCCACTGCGGGCTAGACCTCAATGCCTCATAAACTTCCTTGACAAATTTCTGGCCTTCGTAGACATCATGAGAGGGATGATCATCGTTTCCGGGCAATATCTCCAAGTCCCAGAAGCGCTGCTCCACCACCACATAGTTCGGCAGCGTCCCCTCCTCGCAGTGCTGCTTGAAAGTCAGATCGAATTGGTGAAAATTGAATATGAACTTGAGCTGTCTCAGATTTCTATAGAACAATGTGGATGGCGGATATTGGTAGTAAATTCCGAAGGTGAAGTCCTCTTCATGCAAGGACTCGAAGATGGTCTTCTGCGGGTAGCCGGCGATGAGCTGGCTGGTGACGTTGCCGGAGGCGCCGCTCGAGGTGGCGGAGTGGACAAAGAGGCGGTTGGGCTGCGTTGAAGCCGGCACCGCCGCGAACCACCGGTCGCAGACGGCGAACTCGGAGATGAGCTCCTTGTAGACGGCGACGGAGTCGGGGCTGAAGCCGCTCATGACGGTGGCGGACATGCCGGCCTCCTTGCGCTCGGCGTTTTGGGCGAAACCCTGCATTGTGGGGTCCAGTTTCTTGGCGGCGGCTTCCGGGCTCCACTCCACGCCGAATATTTGCTCGTAGACGTCCTGGATCGAGTGGCCGGGATCCGGATTCACGTAGGCCGACCCGTCGCGGAAGAGGAGGCCGTTGGATCCGGGCAGCGGGTTGGATTCGGAGCCGGTGACGCCGTTGATTTCTGGGTTTAGGGTTTTCATCCATCCCAGCATGTGGTCGAAGGACCGGTTTTCTTGGACTAGAACTACTATTGTTTTGATCGGGGAAGAGTTTGAGATTTCTGACGTCATTCTCTATCTCTCTCTCTCTAAAACCTTTCCTTTTTTGGAGTGGAGTTTTGGTTGTTTGGGACTATTTGAGTTATATAAGCTTGTTTATTTTGGAGGAAGAAAATGGAGAAATTATTTGGAAGTTATGTTGTACGCACGTAAGATTGCGCGTTGGATTACAAATCTTGGAGATCTTATCTACTTATTGTTGCTTGTCCTGTATTATTGATAATTGTGGAATTTCAACGCGGTGAAGAAAAAAACTAAAGTGGTTTGTTTTTTTTTTTTCAAATAATGCGGTGAGGTGAGGCTTATGGCCTATGGGAACCCACATCAAATTATTGGAGAGACAACTTTGCCACTATCAACTTAAAGAAGCTTTTTGAGTCCAAAACCAAATGACTTTCAATCAAATCAACTCATACACTATAATCTCTAAATGTGGTGTTTAATTAAGGAGACTTAATTTGATGAGTTGGTATTCTATTAGTACACCTTCATTAATAGATAAGTAACACAAAGTTAAATTGTCAATTTTCACTTTGGATTATTTTTCTCACTTTTAGGTGTCTTACTTGTGTAGCACTACTTATTTTTTGTTTCGTCTATTTCAGTTCCCATGCCTTCATTTAGTTTTACAATTATTAATTGGGGATGATTATATCCAATTAGAATTTATAATTAGTTTTATGATTTGATTAATAATTCATTATTAAAATTGATTATTTTTAATTAGAAATTAATTTTCTAAAGCTTCATAGTAACTTATATTTCTAAAATGAATATTATCAGAATAATAAATTTAATAGTGAAATATAAATAGAGAAGAGAAAATATTGAGACACATATCCAGATTCCAAATTATTCAAGAGATGAATTTCCTACCTGTAAAATATGGGAAACTCCATTCTGTTTTCTACCATTTAATATAATTATTGCCAGAGATTCGGTGTGAAAATATTTATCGGGTTTCGTCAGTGATGTTGTATATGTTTTGGAATTGAAAATTGTGTGACAACATCTTCATTGTGTTTGTTGAAAAGGATCAATAGAGCATATGCTAATTAGTAATTTCTAAGCGTGTGAATTATATATCCAACAACCAAGAAATATATATTATATCCCTCGGGTGATAACAACGACGAAAATAGGCTTGTAATTGATCGAATCTTTACTAGATGTTCACAATTCCTATTAATCAATGGATGCAATTTTAATATTTCGATCTAATCTAAAACGTGTTAGACTTCAAATTCGTGAAGTTGCGCGAAAATGTGATTAGTTTAAATGATTTACTGATGACTTAACCATGATTAATCTTCAATATTTATCAAACTAGTTGCTTGATACACGTGCCCACTTACCATACAAGTGCCAAGTATATCAACTATTCCTAGTACACCATTGGTGAAGCCAAGAAATTATATAGGGGGACTAAAATATATATTAAAAAAATTACAAGAGGCATTTAGTGAATATATTAAAATAAATAAATTTTATAATAGATTCAAATTTTAATACCCCTCCCGCCAGTACACTGGCTTAGCCCCTATTCTATACCACAATTAGAAAAGTGTTTTTTCCCCAAAAAGATGTTAAAATAAATTTTGGTTAGGTATACAGAATTGTCAGAATAAGGTCAATGGTATGTATTCTTACGCTGCACGAATAAGTAAATATGTATGCATGCGTGCTTGTTCTAGATTTGATATAATACAACTAAAAGTGTCAAGTAGGGATGTCAGTCCAACTATGCCCTGGAGACCCAAAAACTGGTTTTCTTCCCCTCATCTTCGGAGCTTGAAACCCTAGTTTTTTGGTTGTGTCCTCGTAAACAATACGCAGTTTAATGTGCGGCGGTATATGTTGCATTTGCATGAGTTTTTCAAAAGCCTGTCGTTGCTGAGCCGTAGCCACAAACCTATAATGACCGCGTCCTGGTTCGATGAAGTAATGATCAAGGGGTTCCTCGTCATAATCCACAATATCCCTCACCAATCCAACACGATCACATTGACCAATAACTATTTCTTCAAGTCCCACACAATTATCCACAATATACCTCACCAATTCCAAGCTCAATCTGCAATGCCCAAAATCCATGTGTCCTATTCTATCCACTCCACAGTACCCTGATAATACAAATACCTTGAGCTGCTCGTGCCGACAACCCCCACCAACTTTTGGAATTTCAAAAATATCTGGAAGATATTGAATTGTTCTACTGTTAGGTCCAAATCCGAAACAAAGCTCACTAATCTGCTCATGCCAACAACGCAAATCGGTCAGTGTGAATGAGAAAAAAATATAGGAAGATGGACGAAAAAAGCAATAGGGACTTCACCAACCTCTATTTTGAATTCTTCTAGACAAGGCGACGCAGATAAAAAACGAGTCACTGGTAAGGGAACAACTCTCTTAAAAATAGTACGAAAATAGATCACCAACTTCTTCAATTTAGGCATCTCAGGGACCGAAAACGTCACCTGGATTATACCATATAGTTATATATTAATAACATACTAGAATAATAAAAGAGAAAGGACGTGTCTAAACTAACCATAGGATCATATATGTGAATGATGAGAGTCTGGAGTTGTGCAGCTACATTTGCAAAATGATGCAGTGTATCTCCAAATTCAAATCTATAGTAAAAATTCATGTTGACAAGTTTCGGGACATTATCAAGGAACACCCTTTCTGAATTCTGATCGATGGTAAGCCAAGTAAGATTTGGAGCACAAACTTTAATGTTGTACTTTTCCTCAATACAATCATAACCTAGAATTTTGCTCGGCTCTCTCACGATACGTGAGCGCATATCCAAGTGCTTCAATGACGCCCCACCAACCTCCACATCGGACCTGACGATGAAACACAGTTCACTGGTCAATACAAAAGTGTGTGAGTTATAATTCAACAAGGAAAAAAAAAAAAAAAAGATAATTGCATCTAAATATACAAACTTTTCACCAAAACACATAAAATGTTTATATGGCTTAATCGAGGTGATATACTAAATAATAGGTCGGACACGTAATATGTCTATATGTCTTAAACAATCGATGTACTTAATTGAAAGTTCATATATTTATAGTAAGAACTTTTAGTTCATGTGCAAAGCCAAATGTAAGTGAAAGTTAGTGTCTTTAGACGAAATTAACCGGAGGTAAAATAAAAAGACATCCACATCTGACCTTCTCTTTGAGCCGAAAATAAGCAATCTCTCCAACAACTCGCAATGGCGCACCAACAAAGCAATAGCATCACCACTCACTTGAATACATCTCAAACACAAGACTTTGAGGGATGATTTGAAATTACTACTTACTATAGTTCTAACCATCTCTAGATCAAGGACAGCATTACCTCCCCTAACAACTGGTCCATCGTAACCCAAGTTTAAGTCGACCCTCTCAACTCCCTTCGAAAACACATATTCAAGCCATTTGGCCACATGGTGCTGCTTTGATTCCGTTACATGAAAATCGATTTTGAATTCTTTCAAAACGAGGGCTTTATGCGATTTGAGAGCCGAGTTTACCAGGTTTATATTTGCGTCCACGCTGCTGGGCTTATATGAGAATTTGAATCTGAGGTTAGATCCGTATTTCCACAAATCTATCCATCGCCGAGAAACGACGCTCGTCGCCGCTGCTTCCACCACCGGTAAGAGAGATAGTATGTGCACGATAATATCGTCGGGCAACTCGCTTATCCTATCATCTCTCAATACCACAACCTTACTCTTTTCATCTATCATTATACTTTCTACACATGTAAAATAGTTAGGATCAATATATATCTGGTGAATTCAGGATTTAATCTATTCTAATTCAAAGGAACAGTTTAAACCAATTTGAAAGATCACAAAAATTTGATTCCGAAAGCAGAAAACAAAACTGGTAAGTGAGGAGAGAAAAACAAACAGAAAGTTCGAAAAGAAGAAACAGACGAAAAAAGAACAACCTTTCATCGAATATGAGCTGCAGAAAAGAAACGGCAGAGCGGCGTCAAAGACCTAGGGGTTCGGCCATTATTTATAATAGTAGTAGAGATTATAATGGGCTGGACTCGATTTTCCTAGATCCATACTTGGAATATTTTTTTAACTTTTTAGATTCTTGGAGGGCCAAATCTATTGGATTTTGAAAATATGATTGAGTCGTGCAATTTACCTGGAGACTTATTTTACGTAATGATTTTATAATTACTTATATTATTTTTATGGTTATAGTATATGAAATAATTACTGCTCAAAATTATATGCATCGTATTTTCCAGCAAGTCTACAAATACTACCAGCCTGATTGCTGAAAGCTCCAAAGCCGCCAACTTTTAGTTTTGCACAACACAATCAGTTATAACCATGCCTATCCGCACTAAATATTCTGAGCTCATCCTAATAATATTTCCCTCTGAGAAACAGCATCAAATATAGCAAAGGAATAATAAAATTTTGAACTACGTAGCATTTACCTGAACCTGTTGCAGAAGACATGTTGCATACTTCCAAATCCGCCACCTGAAGGAGCAGCTGTGAATCCACGCCCAAACCCTTCATCAGCATTACCAAAACCAGCATTGCTTCCAGATAGACCAGTCCCAAGCTGCATAGACTGTCCAAAAGACCAAGCACTGAACCTAGAGCTTGTTCGCCAACTCCTATGTTTGCAGCTTGCCCAAATCCGGCTGCAGGTGAACCTTGACCAGAAACTCCAGAACTAAATCCTCCAGAGAAGTTAACGGTTGTTGGCTGCAAAGGTTGTGATGGTTGGAAGTTGAAAGACGCAGGCGGAAACAATGTCAAATAAAGAGATAAAGTTAGATATTGGAATGTATATCTCAAATCTTTTAATTCCTTGTATTTTTATTTTCCATACATAGTCCTAGCAGTACTATAAATTAAACAGATGTAAACCCTAGCAGACACTTTGAATTGAATACAATTATCTCTTCCAAAATGTCTCCTCTCTCGATTACCAGTTCCAACTAACAGTTCACCACTGGATGCAGTCACCATATATGGGGAGGTAACAGGAGTTGAATCTTTGTTAAGGGCTGCTACACCAAATGGATTTGCTTTTGCAGTGGTCGAGTTTTGAGTTGCCACAATGCCGGACCCACCTAGGTTTGCAAATGTGATATTACTTTTATGATCTGTCTCAATGAGAAGAATTTGAAATAGCACTCTGCATGCTTCCACTAATCCTTTCCCCTGATAGTGCAACTGCTGAAACAGCTAGCTGCGGGAGGAATTTCTGCCTTAATAGCTGATGGAGCAAAAGAATTATCTGATGAGCCACCCATATCATTTTGACTCCCAGACTTGGAATTGGTCGGCAAATTAGTTGATCTCTGTATCTTAGCACCTGTTTCAGAATTTGATGGAATAGTATCAACCTTAGTCTGTACCACCGTTTTTTATATATACATGGCCGAAGAAGGTTCTGATTTGATAATGTTTAAAGAGGATACAGATGTAGAATTACTCCCATCAATCAAGGAAGGCAATGTAGAAGGCAAAGTAACTGCTGAAGAAACCGATGTCTGCAGCTGTGACACATCCTCCTTGGCTTCAGAATGGAAATGAGTTGCAGGAAATAATGTTGATGAACTTGGTTGCCACACCGAACAGGGTGATGGAAGCTGACTGACCATCATTAGGACTGCTTGGCCTTTGAGAACTTTTACTGAATAAACTCTTCTCTGATTAATTAGGGGCTGAGCTAAAAGCAGAAGAGGAAGTTGCTGGAAATTTAGTATCTAATAATGTCTCTGACACCCGATTAGTGTTCTTCTGAGTGATCTAAATTCCCAGGTGAGCCAAAGGGTGAAGCCAAAGACTGGTCGGGCATTGATGTTGACGGACGGAAGCTTGTGGCAGACTTCTGGAGAAATTTAGACTTGCTTGCAGTTGAAGCAAAATAGTATTTTGTCCAAGTAGAAGGAAGCTACTCTTTGTTTTGTCGTCTTCAGTCAACTTATTGGTCAACTCCTGGTTTGAGGAAACAAAACAAAACTAGTGAGTGTAAAAAAAAAAAATCAAAACTAATCTAAGTGGGATATAGAAAATCGATCTAAAGAGCTCACAAGATCAACCATAATGTACCTGTTTTGGTTCTAATACGCGTCTCTGCTTCAGTTCCAGCTCCAAACTCAACTTTTTACGATTCCAAAATTCCCAATATTTTCTATCAGTTGTTTGTTTGAACAACCCTTCCGTGTATAATTTCCCTGTCAAAACTGAAATAGCACTCTGAGCCAATTAACTTCAGAAAGAATAACAAACATTTTACACACTAGAGAAATACAGCACATCAAAACACTAGGCAGCAACAAAGACCTATAAGGTTCATGAAGAATACGTTCAGTGCCATGTTCTCTGTTCTCACAAAATATATATATACATTATTGCAATAACGGGAGGCCCTCCTTTCAGAAAGGACCACGTGTGCACTCAATAATGTCCGTACAAACGCAGTAGAAGTCACAGAAGATTTTTCTTTTTAAGTGTGTCGAATTTTTCAGTATACTTGTGGCAGATTGTAATGCACTT
>JAYDZE010012401.1:0-10306 GCA_034509125.1 Monilaria moniliformis
TAATCGTAGACGAAATGTATCATTATTCATCATTAACCATATCATTATGCGTCTCACGATTTTTTCCATAAAAATCAGAATCCATAATCAATCAAATATTTTTCATAAAAATCGGTTATACCATAACTGATCAGAAAATAAAATTACTAAAATATCATTCGGCTATTATAATGACGTCATGTGTCATGTTTTGCATCCATCAGATCCAAAAAACATTCGGTTATGATGTGTTCTTGGTTTTGCAATAAAAATTAATTCTTATTTGATTACAACTCTCTCTCTCTCTCTCTCTCTCTCTCTCTCTCTATATATATATATATATATATATATGTGTGTGTGTGTGTGTGTGCACTAGGGTAAAACCATGACCCTAGTGCATAACTAAGACCAATTAATGACCATCAGATCATGAAATAGACGGCCAAGATGTGCTGATGTGTATATCATCATACAGTTACGTTTATGTAATTATAAGGGCAGATTAGTAAAAAGCCAAAAAATGTCCGCGTATTAATTAAGATATGTTGCGTGTAATCAGGAGAACAGATCGTGGGGGATTTATAGGCTACATCTTCAGTGCGTATTTTTATGGATCAAATCACTTTCATTTCAAAATCTTTTCGTTTTCTCTCCAAGAATTTTTGACGGAAATACAAGAAAGAAGACATTTCATTTTTATTCTCACAAGAGCCATATCATTCCATATAATGTGGCATATCATTACAATTGTTACAATAATGCAATATGTCCAAATTATTTGGGGTATGTTTCGAAGATCATTATAGGTATGAAACGAACATCATCATGCAAAATATTATATATCAGCTCAATTATTGAAATCTGGAATATAAGTATCTACAAAACAAATCCCAATATTAATTCAATACATCGAACAATCTCAGTGTAGTATCATTATATAACAAACCCATAATTATTATATAGTGTCGCTCATATCATCGTTAAAAATCCCTGATGAACGAAGAAAGATTGTGGACACTAATCCAAATAAAATGCACATGAGGAATTACAAAGATATAATTAAATCTACACAAAATCTACCAAAAATAAAAATTCCTAATTAAATCACGTTCTCCTTAATTGTAAGATACATGTATAACCACCTAAATAATTCTAATATCACATCCCATAAAAATAGGGATCACATAAAAGGAGGCGATTTTTTAGTTGACTATAATACCCTTTTTATTAAAAATTAAATAAATAAAAATGCCACGTATCATTATTTCATCCCTCAGATATTCAAAATCAACGGTTTTAATTCAGTCTCTGTTCTGCAATAAGAAGTGGTTCTGATTTAATTATTCATCTATATATATATATATATATATATATATATATCACACTAGTGTGGAGTGATCCCTTATATTAGAACTGAGACCAAATCTGGTCCGTTGAATCCAAAATTATATGGCCGAGATTTAACAAAAAACGGAATCAGTATAACTTCATACTCTATTCAGTATAAGGGTATTTTGGACACGAAAAAATATAAAAAAAATATATTTATCTATCCTACGTGGGATGGATTCTGAATCAGTATACATTCACCTAGCAAGCAGTATATCAGTTTTATGTAATCAGTATAAGTAGAAGATGTCATATTCAGCAAAAAGGTGTGAATTGTGGGCTCCTTAACTGTCGTTTCCTACAAAAATCGAAAATTACGGTCCCCACATCCCCACATGTAGTAATTATATGTTTATTTCCAAATAACGGCAGGCTTAATTAATATATGTTCAATATATACTGCATAAGAATAAAAATTAACATATATAATATGATATAATGCTTCTTGGATAACAGTATACTGCTTCTTGGATAACACTATATTGGTTCTTGGTTGACACTATACTGCTTGTTGATTAACACAATACATGTTGATTGTTATTATTATCCAATAAACAGTATAGAGTTATCTCTGAAGCAGTATAGTGTTATCCAAGAAACAATATAGCCTATTATATATGCTGATTGTTATTGTTATCCAATAAACAGTATAATGTTATCCAAGAAGCAATATATTGTTATCCATAAAGCAATATAGTGTGATCCAAGAAGCAGTATAGCGTATTATATATGCTGATTATTATTGTTTCCATATTTTTATCCAAAAAGCAGTATAATGTTATCCAAGAAGCAGCATATTGTTATTCACAAAGCAGTATAGTATTATCCAAGAAGCATTATCGCGTATTATATATACTGTTTGTTATTGCTTTTGTATTTTTCGGGATTTATTGTTATTGTTTTCGTATTTTTCAGGATTTTTTCCGTGTAATAAAATACCATTGTCTGTTATAAGTTATTAAAATTCGTTGCCACGTGGCTTTATTTTATCCGTTAGATATTTAAATCATACGATCCACAATCGGTCTTGGTTCGAATATAAGATTTAGTTCGGAATTGATCACAACTATATATATATATATATATATATATATGTATATGTATTAGAGTTAAGGTTCATCTACGTCCACATTTATACATACCAAATTATTTAAACATTGAGCTACTAATTAGAGAACTTGTGAACCGTCTTATGTTCGATTTGTTAGGGTATATACTGAAAAACAAGCTTTTGAGCTACTTTGTATTTGTAAAACCTTATTTTCCAAATTTATGAGAAGATTATTATTTTGTCACATTGTTTTGCTTTTCATACAATTTGTCATATAAATCATTATGATTAAGCAAATGGGTGATATTTATTTCTTAATCTTTGCATATAACATTGATTGTACGTTATTGATTATGCATTGCTTTGATTTATCAAAAGGTGCGGGCTTTTCGCAGTACAAGAATCCTGATATCTTGGGCAATGGTAATTGATAACTAAGAGATGCTAAGATTGTCATTACATTTGAATCATGTCCTTGGAGAGTCCGGGTTGATAATATCCCCAAGAGGAGTTCATTAAAAGGTTTTACTATACAGATGCCCGGCCGACTTGGAATTTATTCCAAAGTATAATAAATAAAGAATTTTGAATTGGAGCACTCTTTGGTAAAAGAAATTAATTAATTAAAACCAGCAGCAGGTTTAAATTAATTAATGGAGATTAAAATCTTAAACACGGGAAATAAATTAATTAAAAAGGAAGCCCAAATTCTCTGTAATTTGAATTTGGACGGGTAAGTCAATATTAATTTCTATAGGGGTACAAATTAATATTCTGTTGGGCTTATATTAAATTAGAGCTTAATTTAATTAATGATCCCAATAGGGAGGCCCAGTCCAAATTTCCTTGGTTCCCTAATATGGCCCATCATAACTTTATATATAGGAGAAAGGAATGAAGATAAATCACTTTTGACCTAAACCTAAGTGAGGATTTCGAAAATCACTAGTGCACACACACACACGATTTTCGAAAATCATTAGGTTTTAAACCTAGTTTATTGCTCTCTTCATTCTCTTTCAAGTCCTAAAGGTTTGATAGAATTGTTCCATTAAAATATTCAAACCTAGGAGTAGTGAACAAATTAGAAGTTACGAGGTGAGAGATCAAAGATCTTCACGTGGAGAAGGAGCAAGCTATCGTCTAATCTTTGGAGATTCAAAAAGGTAAACATCGAAAACCAACTACAAGCATGTTTATGATTTAAATTTCCTTAAAGAATGCTTACTTGCGTTCTAGAATAAAGTAGGATAAATTAAATGCATTTAAGAATTTCTTATGTTAACCTAGTAGATCCCGGGTAGGGGATTCCTTCAATGGAATATTTAAAACCCCAACACTTCAACGTCGTTGTCTGAAGAATAAATTATGGTTTTTAACTTTTAAGTAGTCGTGTGTAGTTATAATCATTGAATGATTTGTTAGAAATCATATATATTATAAATATTCGGTCATATTCCACTAATAATATGTAAATACGGATAAAAAATGTGAGATACAATGGAAACCTTGTATACTTCTTAAGGCCATGATGGTTGTGACCACCGTGGAAGAGAACCATTATCCACAACCGTAGTCCACGATGGCACCAACGATCGATTTCAACCATCGTGGGCTTAAGAATAAATTATGGTTGGTAACTGTTAAGTAGTCGTGTGTAGTTATAATCATTGAATGATTTGATAGAAATGGTATATATTATAAAATACTTGACTATATTTCATTCATAATATGTAAATACTAATTAAAAATGTGAAATACAATGGAAAAATTGTATTCTTCTTAAGGAAACGATGGTTGTGGCCACTGTGGGTGTAATCATGGGCGAGAACCACAAGCCACGACCGTAGCCTACGATAGAACCCATGATCACCTTCAACCATCATGCAATAAGAATAAATTATGGTTTGCGACTTATAATTAGTCGTGTGTAGTTAGGGGGTGCTTTTATGAAGGACGAATTGTCAAATAAATCACTAAATTTAGTTAAATTCTGGTCGATCCTATTCTTTTCAAAAACGGAACTATAAATCACCAAATTTGAAAAATTCACCCCACCGGTCTTGATTTGGGAAAAATCAAAGTTGAGGTGTAAACCGGAAATATCTACGTGGACAAAACAACCAGGGAACAACATGACGTCGTTAAGGGAAAATTGCCAAACAAATTACAAAATTTAGTCAAAATTCTTGTCGGTCCCACACTCCCATAATTTGACCAAATTTCGTGATTTATTTGACAATTTTCCCTTTTATGAATGCTATAATTGTATATGTTGCATTGCTAAACAAATAAAACATTCACATATCAATTTATATTATCATAGAGTGATTCACATCACGATATATCCAAACTTACACAAAGATGATAATATGTACTCGTATGTTGGAAATCTTAATAGCACACACCACTTCTAGTGAAAATCACATATGGTCTTACAATCACTTGTTAGACATGATATATGTTAAAATAATACTTAATCATAGTCCATTACTTACACACATGATGATGATATGTACTATATTTTGCAAATATTAATAATACACATCACTTCTAGTGAAATTCCTTATAATCACTGAATGGTTTATTAGAAATAATATATTTTGTAAAGTACTTGACCATATTCCGTAAAATATGTGAATATGGATAAAAAATGCGAGGTACAACAGAAAATTTTTATACTTCTTATGGCCACGACGGTTGTGGCCATCGTGGGTGCAATCGTGGGCGAGAATCGTAAGCCACGACCCCAGCCAATAATGGTACCACACAATTGCCTTAAACCATTGTGGCCTTAAGAATAACTTATGGTTTGTGAATTTTAAGTAATCGTGTGTAGCTTCATGGTGTTTTAATAAATACTGTAATTGTTTTTGTTGCATTACTAAGCTAATAAAAATTCACAAACCAATTTGAATGATCATGGAATGATTCACATCACGATATATCTTAACTTAAAAAAATAATGATATTATGTACTCATAACTAGGAATTCTTAATAGCACACACCATTTCTAATGAAAATCACATATAGTTTTACAATCACTTGTTAGATATGATATATGTTAAAAAAAATACATAATCACACTCCATTACTTACACAAATGATGATGATGGTGACATGTACTCTATCTTACAAATATTAATAAGACACACCAATTTTAGTGAAATCACTTATAATCATTGAATTATTTGTTAGAGATACTATATATTATAAAATTCTAGACCATATTCAATAATAATATGTAACTAAAGATTAAAAATACGACATACAACGGAAAACTTGTACACATCACGATATATCCAAACTTACACAAATGATGATAATATGTACTCGTATGTTGAAAATCTTAATAGTACACATCACTTCTAGTGAAAATCACGTATAGTCTTACAATCACTGTTTTGACATGATATCTGTTCAAAAAAATTAATCATACTCCATTACTGAAAAAAATGATAGTGATATGTACTCTATCTTGCAAATGTAAATAATACACATCACTTCTAGTGAAATCACTCATAATCATTCAATGATTTATTAGAAATGATATATATTGTAAAATACTTGACTATATTCAATAATAATATTTAAATACGGATTAAAATGTGAGATACAATGAAAAACATGAATACTTTCTAAGGCTACTATGGTTGTGGCCATCATGGGTGCCATCGTGGGCGAGTACCCTAAGCCACGATCGTAGCCCATGATGGTATCTACGATCATGCTGTTAAAATTGTATACTAGAAAGCATGCTTTTCGAGCTGCTTATTTATTAATAACTCTAAGAACTACCATTCTATGCCACTTGTGAAGATATATTATTATTGCATGGCTTACCCTTTATACTCAGATGATTATATTATGAGCAAATGCAATTTTTTATTATAATCGAGCAAGCATGTCTAGATCTTCTTCATTGTAGACTGAATGGTGGTCAAGTCATCACTCAAGGTCTCTTAGTTAGTGCCCTTGCAGAAGAAAATTAAGTTCCACAACCTAGATAGACTTGGACGATCTATTGTGAAAGGTTGCAGTGCAGTCCGAAAGTATCTTAACCTTGGGAGACGAACGACACTGATGTGGTATAACATTGAATGGGTTAACGTTGAGATAAGTATTTCTTACTGATTATGAAAGATGAGATCTCAGTGATTATTTATTTTTGAATCTTTGTATCTTTGGATAGATAAATCAATATTAATTTCTATAATAGTCCAAATTAACATCCTATTGGGCTTGTATTAAATTATGATAAATTTAATTAGTAAAAGCCCAATAGAGAGGCCCAATCTAAATTTCCTTAGATCCCTAACCTAGCCCATACATATTCTATAAATATGAGAGAAAGAGAACAAATTAAATACACTGAACCCTACGACATGCAGAGAGAACAAGTTATCTTCTATATCTCTGCAATATTTTATTTCTTCATCTTTTCTAGTCCTATAGGTTTGATAGCTATTGCCCATATCAATATTCAAACCTAGAATTTGGAACAAGTTAGAAGATCTGAGATAGATATTCAAATTCTACACGTAGTGACTGAGCTTTGGAGATCAATTATCATTAAGTAATCCATATCCGAAGTATGCATGATTTATGATTTATTTTCTGAATTGCATGCTTTTATTTGCGTTCTAGATAACATAATTAAAATAAAATTTGTGTTAATAAAATTTTCTATATTATCCTGGAAAGATCCTGAAAAGAGAAATTCATTCATTGGAATTAAATCTCCATCAATTGGTATCAGAGCGAGGTTTCGGCACTGATATATTTTTTTTGCTTTTTCCTGCTAGAAATTCTTGTCTGAATTGCATAAAGTGAATGTTGTGATCTATTTAAGATTCTTTTTTCCA
The DNA here is from genome assembly GCA_034509125.1 of Monilaria moniliformis. Taxonomy (NCBI): domain Eukaryota; kingdom Viridiplantae; phylum Streptophyta; class Magnoliopsida; order Caryophyllales; family Aizoaceae; genus Monilaria; species Monilaria moniliformis. The sequence goes on from JAYDZE010012401.1 coordinate 7,286, forward strand.
ATAATTGTAAACCCAAGTGGTTGAACGTTGTAGATTAAGATTGTTTTTCCTTTTTCTTGTCATTTTTGTAATTTGACAAGAAATAAAGCGAAAAACACGAAGAACGGAGTATCGGGTCCGGGCTACGACACGTGTGTCGCGGAGCTCCACCCGGAAATGTTTATGATTTACTATTTTACCAAAATGAGTTTGAAAAACATAAGGTTTTGATTAAAAAATATTAGAAAAAAATTGAAATGGATTCAAATTTATGTCAAACGAACGTCAAATAGAGCCAGCACCTCAAGGACGGGTGATGGTGTGAACCACCAGGTCGCCGGATACCCTAGGGAGGAGGAGGTAGCCGAATTTGGTGGAAATTGGCCAGAAAATCGAATCCTATGCTCGATTTGATGTTGGTCAACAACCTACGTTTGCCAAAATTTTTGAGGCAAATAGGTGGAAATTGAATTGTTTTACCAAGGCCACGGCCTAGCATGGTCCAAGGGCTTCCCATCGACACCAGTGGCCCGTCCAAAGAATCACCAGTGACGCAAGCCAGGGTTTGAGAAAACCCTAGCAATAGTCGCGCAAGTTTGACCGGACAATTCCCATCGATTAGCCAAGCTTCTCCAACAAAATTCCGGTGCCAATCAATGCGTCTGGGTCCTGGCTTAATCAAGGACCGGTCGATGTGAGTCAATTATTACCAGAGACACAGAATTGTTGTCGACTCACGATGATTCGAGGCACAGAACCTTAGAGGTTTTTAACGCCCATGTTCCTTGCTTTGAAGTTTTGGATTTTGTATTCGTTATTCTAAACTGTCATCAAGGTTTAGATTATAATCTTGAGAAAGTAGGCTAACCTACTTATATACATCAAGGGGTCTGATTGGTGTCAAAATGAGCTTAGGTTCGCTTGGTGACGGATATTATTGCATTTAGATTAAGTTTAATCTTCTCCATGTTTTTTGCGAAAAGTTGTTGTGCACATATTTTAATGATAATTGGAGAATGGATTCATACCATTTTAAAGATAATTAGAGAATGGTTCCCATGGTATGTACAAAAATAACTAGAGAATGGATTCATACCATTTTAAAAGATAATTGTGTCTAGTTCATTCTCCCACAAAACGACATTGGATTTTGAGTATTGAGGAAAAAGTTATTAAACTTTTAGCAAAAATAATTAGGTTCGCTTGTTGACCCATCTCTTTAACGTTTTTGGCTTTAAACATTAATTTTAATTTCTAAACGTGCGATTAGATCGATACATGGGTTCAAACAGCTTCCAACTCTCATGATTTGGTCACCAATGGTTAGGTCATTGGTCGACCCTATCGTTCCTCACTCAAACCCATCAATTTCGCAAACTATAATGGTAATGAAATGCATAATCATAATTCTTTTGCAGTAATGATAAATCTATTCACGCCACATAGCCACGTAGTTTCTCAATTATGAATCAAGCCTAACATGCTCATAACATACATTCCACACATTCTCAAATCAACAACTTGCAACAAGTTAATAATTTTATGATCACATGCAATTTCCTATTTATTCCTCAATATCAATTTTCATTCACAAGGACTCTATAATAATAATAAAAAAAATAATCATGTAACTCATCTATTTTCACATAGAAAATAATGTCTGTATATTCACCTATGCAAAAGCACTATGGGCCATTTAAGCACAAGTGAAATAAATTTTATTGAATATTTTACTAAAAGGCTCATTGTCATGCAGTAACTTGTAGGCAAATTTCTGGATCTGCTAGGATCCACAAAAAAGGTTCCCAAAATGGGAACCCTTTTTTTTAATTTCGTACAATGGGAAAAACGCATCTGGGAGATGCGACTTCACATAAAGTCGTATCTAGGAGATGCGACTTCACTTAAGTGAAGTCTCATTTGGGACATGCGACTTCATTTAGCCTATCAAAGGACTGACCACATTATTTTTCAATTACTTTTTTCACATTTTGATGACTTTTAAATTTATTATAAATTCTATATATATATTGGTAGATTAGAAAAAATAATCGCCATATGTTAATTAAAAATGTTATATTTATTTTATTTGTTTAGTTTACAAAACATAAGGAATGGTAATATAGTAATTATATATAGAAAATATGGTGATTATAAGTAATAGATTTGTAAAATCTGTGGTCTTTAATATTAACATTTATATTGATTAAAAACAAAAAAAATATATTAACATCAATTCCACACGCAAAACATATAAATTTGATAAACATATTAACTGATTTCAAAACAGAATTTATTAAGTCTACTTAATTTAAAATTATTATATAAATTATACACTATCCAAACCAAGTTACCTAAAACTTCGATGTCCAGATTAAGGCTATTAATTGGTTTAAGTTTTAGTTATTAGTTCAGTGTTTGTGATTAATTTTTTGTTAATTGATTGTTATGGTTAGTTATTCATGAATTGATTACTTATTATGAATTTATGATTAATCAGGATCCTCGGGGACCGAACTTGCTTTTAAGTTTTAAGCAATCAAAGAGTATTAATTTTTAATTATGGATGACTAAATTCGGATTAAAATTAATATTAATTAGATTTTGGTGGGGGGAGGGGGGACAAATAAAGAGCTAAATGACGTAGTTTCCCGCTGAGGGGGATTCAAAGATTCCAAACCTATATATTTGCCCACAAACATATGTAGATGTGCTCTTCGGTGAACCTACAAAGGAATGGGCCTCTTTTATATTTAGAATTCAATTCAAATTGCCTTTAATGTAATGTGTGTGTTGATGAGATATTCGGGTGGTGTGATATTCGGCACCAGAAGGCTGCACCCGATCGGGTGGACATGCACTTCGGTACCATCGAGCCAGGTGGAAGCGTCTGGAGAGACAGAAGGCTGTACCTGGCCGGGTGATGTGGCACACAAGGTCCACCCGGCCGGGTGCCAGTCGCGGATTTGAGTTTTTTAACCCCTTTTCCTCCTCTTTTTTCTCACTTTTTCCCCACTCCTCCCCCTTCCAAACCCTAACTCT
>JAYDZE010012412.1:0-10306 GCA_034509125.1 Monilaria moniliformis
ACTTCTCTAAATGCTATATATTAGTTTTGAGTTGAAATGATATTCATTTATTGATGTATTTCTTTGTTACAAATATATAATTATCAAAATTAATATATTAATTTAAAAAATTCATAAAAAAATTTGAATCCAAGTGGCCCGACGGGTTAGCCCGAACCTGAACGGGTTGGCCCGATTGACATCCCTACAAATAATACTATTTAGCCAAAATAATTAATCTAATTTGTATCTTTTCTAAATTACCAAACAAAGCCTTAAAATTTGAGTAATCCAAAATTCTTCACAGATGAATTTATATTTTAAGAGAAATTTCACCAAGAGAGAGCGTGAATGTTGAAATGGATATTTATCAATCTTATAGCTGGGATGATGCGTGGCTCTGTTATAGAATGATACCATATTTGTCATTTGTCAGTGTGCATGTGAAAATGTTCAAATTACATAATAATTGAATTGCGTTATATATTCGCAAATTATTATATTATGGACTTATTTGATAGTCGAAGGACTTCATTCAAATTCTTTCAGTGTAGCCAACGAAAAGGACCTGTGAAGAAAAATAATCGTAATCTATCAAATTATGATTATTTTTGTTTCGGAAAAGAGGAATAATTCATTTTCGATGTGACTTTTAGTTAGGAATATTTCTGAGTATGCATGTCTTCGTTTATTAAATTGCTAACTCAAAAACAAAAATGACTAATTTATTTTTTATTTATAGTATTGATAGGCATATAGCTAGCTACATCGCTCCAATTTAAGTACAAATAATTAATTTTGAAGTGCAGAATTATTTCATCTAGAAATTCTGGAATCATTCACAATGGAGATCCATGAATTCAACAGTACAAATTGATTTAAATCTGGAGGGGAATTTTTTTACTACGTACCAAAAAGATATTTACTTTCCTTTAAAAGGTAGATCGTAATTTAAATGGTATAAAGGAATCAATAAAAAAATATTAAAATATTATTTTTGTCATTGGTTCAATTGCCTCACTCGATTTGAAAAGTTTGTCCATCTATGTAATAAATATATTTACATATAAATATGCAAGAAGAGATTAATAAAAATTATGTGATGATATACTGTGAAAAAGCCAAATTTAATATTTATCTGTCTTTGGTTTACAAAATAATTAGAAATCTTAATCAAAGCTGGAGATGATGATGATTTGTTTTTGTTGTTATTAGTATTTCTATCAAGATCAGTTAGACGCTATTATATTTTTTTTCCTAATTTATTGTAAAGAATAATTAGGGTTCACCACTTTTTTTTTTTTTTTTTTTTCATTCTCATTGGGGCGATGCAATCACAGGATCAGATTGCAGCTCAATGGATCAAATCGTTCTCTCCGAATTTTATAAACCTTCGATGATTTAATTTGAACTCTTTCTTATGAGATGAATGGCTACCAACAACAAAGTAAAGACAAAAACAGTTCAGAATGATACAAATTGGCTGATAATTACTATAAGTAATCTTTACTTAACAATTAGAGTGCAGGCTGTCGTCAATTTCATATATGTATAGAAGAATTAATTAATATAGGTCATTGATTTTGGTACGATCTATGATTATCATAAAAAATATTAATTGAATATATAACTAAACAATATCATAAAATAAGTATTGTTTTTATATATAAAATAAGTATATGTAGAGGTTGGCTATCGTAAAAATGATATTTTTTAGGAGAACATCGTATTGAATGTATAAAGTTATTGTATTCATTATTAAATTAATTACACTAAAACAATGAAATTTTCGCCCCCTTATAGGATCCGAACCCTGATGTTGCATTTATCGAACAAGGAGATACATCACTGCAAATCCTTGCTATCGAAGGGTTCACCATTCTCACAATCATTTACAACCCTTCGATCGCGAAGATTTATGTTGGCTATATCTCATTACTGAATGAATGCTAAACCATAATTTGAAATTTGAATCCCTCAATTGTCAAAAATTTAATATACTACATATTCATTGTGAGAATCACTCACGTATTGTCAAACTTAACGTCAATTTTTTTGTTTTTTGCAACAATTCACTTAGATTTTAATACATCAAAAAATATTATTGACATCATTAATTCACATATTACATAAAGATAAAAACTCAACTTGTTCATTTTCTAGTGACTTCAAGTAAAATCAAAGTTAAAATATATATATATATATATATGTGTGTGTGTGTATGTATATGCAGTCTATAAAAACATATCAATGAATAAAAATTTTCAGGATATAATTCAAAGCCATGAATCCATTAGGAGGAGTACTTTCCTTCCAATTCTACCCTCTCATTCTTCTTGTTGTGCTTCCGTTATTTCTGCAGACTGTTTCAGCCAATATTCCAAGGCTCTCTCTCTACCATAAACAAGCATTAAAACGTGAAGAGGGTTTGAGTTCAAGAGCAGTAAATTCAGATGGTTTTGAGAAATATTACTACACACAAACCCTTGATCATTTCAACTACGCACCACAGAGTTATGCAAACTTCACACAGAAATATGTAGTGAACTCCAAATATTGGGGCGGTCCCAATTCAAGCAGTCCCATTTTTGCATATCTGGGCGCAGAGCAACCACTTGATTCCTTTGTTATCAATTATATTGGTATTATCAATGATAATGTTCCCTATTTCAAGGCTCTTTCTGTTTTCATAGAGGTAATTAATATATATATTCATCGTCATGCACCTATATTTCCTCTCTTTTTTCCTCACACCTCATTTAATTAACCGTTTGAGTTTTTCTATGTTCAGTAATTATATGGTTTCATATATTTATTTGGTTTACGATAATATTTTTTTTGTAATTGAAGATTGAAGTATTTGAATTTGTGGTCAAATTTAGTTTACATACATATATGTATTAATTATTTTAAATCCTCAGTTTTGACGCGCATCACAGGTATCTTATGTTGTTAGTTTATATAAATTGTGATGTCTGCGTATAATAAATAAACTATAGAATTAGAATCTACGGCCGGAATTTAATTTGCTCATATCTTATTAGTTCTGAAACCTAAATCTAACAAAGATCTCGATAATATAATTATGTCAATTTTTGCCCGTATATATCAATAATTTTAAATTGATATATTGATATTTGGGTTGTCGGCATAGCGTAGGTATATTAACAAATAATTTAGTTAACTATTTTTTAATATTATACATCAAAATAATTGTTATATTTGAATATGATCATTTTTTTTTGTTAGCATCGATATTATGGAGAATCAATCCCATTTGGAACAATGGAGGAGGCCTTGAAAAATGAAACAACTCGTGGGTATTTCAATTCAGCTCAAGCCCTAGCTGATTATGCAGAGATTTTGTTACACATCAAGCACAAATATTCAGCACATAACTCTCCTATTATTGTCTTCGGAGGATCATACGGCGGAAGTAAGTAATTATATATATAAGTTATAGCCATATTTAAAATTATTCTATAGCAATAATCAAATTATTCATGTGCCACTATATATTGAATTGTTTACAAATAATTATTTAATTTTGATGATTCAATTTCAGTGCTAGCTTCTTGGTTTCGACTCAAATATCCACACATAGCTCTAGGTGCTCTAGCTTCATCAGCCCCCATTCTCTACTTCGACAATATCGTACAAAATGGATATTTCTCAGTCGTAACCAAGGATTTTAAGGTATATTATTAATTTTACAAAAAATATTTTCATTTATTTATTTTCTATTTTTTCTTGGATTGATGTAGGAGGCTAGCCAGAGCTGTTACGAAACTATACAAAAATCATGGGCTGAAATTGACTATGTTGCGTCAATACCAGGAGGCCTCTCCATTCTTAGTCAAAGATTCAGGACTTGCTCGTAAGTAATTAACATAAAATATATTCAGATAAATATTAATCCATAACTAAAATGATCGTAAAGTATTAATTTTTACATTGTAAAAAATAATTATTTCAGGCAATTAAATAGTTCCGCGGAGTTAAAGGATTTTTTGGTCGGCATCTACGCATCGGCAGCTCAGTATAACTACCCGCCGGAATATGTGAGAAAGGTGTGCCAAGGGATCGACGGCGCTCCCGCCGGAACTGATCTGATTGGCCGTATTTTCGCCGGCGTCGTCGCTTTGACTGGAAATATGTCATGTTATGATTCAAATTCGGATGGTTATTCATCGGAAGTTATTATGGGCTGGAGTTGGCAAGTGAGTTACGATCTCGATTATCTTTTATGTCATTTCAAATTAAGATAAATTAGAGGGACTGTCTTAAGGGCTAAAGAGAGAGAGCCAAAAAAGGATCTTTGGTGTATAATTCTGCATAATCTCGAATGTTATTGGTTCTGGTTATAAGCTTCAGTGATCATAATTTACGTTTTGTGTGAGTTAATTCTCCCTTGGATAAGTTAAAGATAGTCGACAAATTATAGAACAAAACAATTATTTGGTCCAAAACTTAATACTAAATAGGGTGGAATTACATATTGGGTTCGATTTTGTAGACATGTAGTGAAATGGTGATGCCAATCGGAATTGGGGAAAACGACACAATGTTTCAAGCTTCACCTTTCAACTTACCTCAATTCATCCAAGATTGTGAGAAATCTTATGGTGTTCCACCTCGACCTCATTGGATCACAACTTACTATGGAGGTCATGTAAGTATATTTCATACTTGTTTATTTCATTTAGTTTTGAAGTATATATATATTTTATCAGTGCATCGTTTGTATAATATGATATCATCATTGTACGTTAATTAATTGCATTAGTTATAATATATGTATTATTTTTCGTTTGCAGGATATTAAATTGGTTCTTAAGCAGTTTGGAAGCAATATAATTTTCTCGAATGGCCTACAAGATCCATACAGCAGCGGAGGGTAAGTGATACATTTAATAACCCATTTTTCTCTATTTACCAAACCATATATTGACATGTCACTAATTATGGATTACTACGTATGAATGTAAGTGTTGTGATAGTACATGAGTTGGTTTTTTTTTTTTCTTTTCCTCAAATCCCCTTCTAATACTTCTTAATCACTTTCGTAATTTGGATATGGTTTATTAATTTTTTATTTGGGGGCCTGTTTTCAATGATAGGGTGCTGGAAGACATAAACGAAAGTATTGTTGCAGTTACTACGCTCAATGGTATGTCTATATATAAACCCTTCAAACTCCATGCTTTTCCATTTTTTCCCTAGTAAATCTAAGTAATTAATAACTTGACGAATTGCTTTTATATAAATAAATAAAAAACACATTAAAATATGAGCACTAATGGTCACCACAAATCCCTGGATAATCATTTTAAGTGCTTTAATTAACAAAGAATAATGTATATGAACTTTATTAATATAGATAGACGAACTAGCAAATAAATAGTTCTTTACAATCATCCACAATACATTAATCATAAAGTAATAAAGGAAGAAACTATATCTAATTAATATTTGATGCAGGTTCACATTGTGTGGACTTACCTCCAGCATCAGAAATCGATCCAGAATGGCTGATCGCGCAAAGGAAAATAGAGCTTCAAAACATTGAAGGATGGCTTGCAACTTATTATGCAGACCTCAAGATATAGAACTTACAAATATATTCCTACAAAAGCTATGCTCTACAATTATAATAAAAAATCGACACTAATTTAGGTCGAAACCAGCAGAAAAATATAATATATATCTTTATGAAACAGCCCTGTTTTACAAAATATGACTAACATATTATAGTCATATGCTTTGGTTATCTAATATATACATGTACACACATACCATCTTACTAGTCTAATATAAAAGAATTAAATAAGATTTATAAACTAGTGTAATGATATGATTTATCATAAACTAGTTATGGATAATTCTAAATAGTCCACTTTTTTCTCTCTAGAACTCTTTATTTAAAAATATTTATAAATAGGATTTTACCCTCATAACCTGCCAATTCCTTCCTAATCTCTTAAAAAATGTTGAGGTGCTCAAGTTCAATAATGACATATTGGGCTTGAAAACCGTTGTAATTATTGGGCTTGATGGTAAAACACCCCATACGACCCTCTCAACCTCTCTTGCCACTACTGCCACATCCGATATGCGAGATGGCATAAATGCACTATGGCCCAAAATTCGAAATTTGATGCGATTGCGCGAATTGAATAATTTCGCGCCGTAGCATCAACCTCCTAATTTCGCACAATCATTTTGACGGACGCAGAGAGGAGGGTTAACTGATTTTTATTAGTATTTTCTTTCTAATTTCTAATAATTTTCAAATCTTAAATATTTGGCAGTCAAATTAAAGTGATTTCTTGTTTGGATGCATCTGTTTATTTTCTTATCCATATCATAACAAAAACTAGATATAGGTACACAAAATCAACCATCTTTATCTCCATAAATGTTTGTTGGTATATCAATTACCGTACAGATTATGTGTTGAAAAGAAACACAAATTTTAAGGTCTTCTACGTAAGTGCGTATTCATTACTTTCATGGCTAAAAGTGGCTAAGTCCCTCCTTAAATACATACATTAGATCAAGCTTAATAAATATGGAGCTAAGATATAGAAGTTTCTTTTTTTCAATAGACGTGCACCTTACATTAAATTTGGAAGTTGGATTTCTAGAAATAAAATTAGTCTATTGACATAATAGTCATTAATTTAGTCAAGAGTAGATGGTCGACATTTTCTCCACTATTTCGAATTATTTAGCTATATACGTATAGGAGGGTTGTTTCCGTTGAATATTCAGAATACAGAGAAAAAATTATATTCGTGAGATACCATACATAAGGCCACGCAAACAACAATGCCTGAAGTATGAAACACGCTTCAAGTATGAAACACGTTAAAGGTACATGTGGCCCACCGGCCTAGTTCAGGTAGGATTTAATTGATCCAATTATTGAGAAAAGTATCAGTCATAAGTTAGTTATTGATGGTTAGTGTTAAATTGTTAATAGTGTTTTATGTCTTTAATTTTTAATGTTTTATATAAAATATTCTGCTATATAAAATTTGATGGCAAAAAAATGATACATCTCATCGTAGTCTGATATAGAAGTGTTTTCCACCTCAACACATAAAACGAGTTAAGGCATGTTTAACAGTGTGCGCGCGCACAGTGTTTTACATGTTGTGCTATGTAAATAAATAGGCGTGCACAAGACGCGCATTGCTTCGCACGTCGCCGCCACTCGCAAACCACAACCAATAAACATCGCGCGTGCTTCACACACGAAGGTTATGCGGCTGAGTTTCGTTCGACATGGTTTTTTTTCAAATATATATGATTATTAATAATAAAAAGTTATTATTCCTTTTCAATGACTATTCCCAATTTTATTTTATTCTTTATTCCTTCTATAAATACACTCCATTTATCCCACTTCATTTCATACTAGGGGTGAGCAAAATACCCGAAATCCGAATATCCGAACCGAATCAAACCGAAATTTAAAATTTGGTTCGGTTTTTTCTGGACTTCGGTTCGGTTTTGATTTTTCACAAATTTCAATTTTTTGGTTCGGTTCGCTACGGATATACTATAAATCGAAAAAAACCGAAAAACTGAATTCATAGTTAATATTATATATATTAATAATATAATAATAACTATATATATATATGTATATATATATTTAATATATGCATATATTTATATTTTTACATAAATATTTTATATATATATATATATATATATATATAATATTTCATATATATACATACATTTTTTTGATTTTTGGATTTTCGGTTTTTCGGATAATTTTATGAAATTTTGGTTTTTTCGGTTCGAATCGATTTTCATAGTTCGGATTTCGGTTTTTCGGGTTCGGTTTTTCGGATAATTCGGTTCGGTTCGGTTCGGTTTTAATTTTAAAAAAAATCAAATTTTCGGTTCGGTTTGGGCAAAAAAACGAACCGAAAACCGAATGATGACCCCTATTTCATACCACTTTCTTAATTCTTCTTCAATCTCTTCAGAATCTTATTCATCTATTTTTTTTTTTTTTTTGCAAACTCCACTATGTATTTATCGGACTTTCCATCAGAATTACGAGAATTTCTTTCAATCCATTATTTTAATCCTGGTGGATTAGAGATTATTTAGCAATCCACGTTTTTTTCCCAACTTTCATACCATTCTAACTTTCGTCCAACATAATTCTCAAGCGCCGCAAATGGTTTCTCAATGTTTCGGCTCTTCCACATCCCCTCAAGGTCTCGACATGCTCCAACTCTCTGATGCAGCGACACTTTCTACCCGCGAAGTCCGAGTTACCTACTCAACTGATGAAACTAAGACATTGTTCCAAGTGTACTTGGATATCTCCGAAGACCTCGTCGTCGCCAACTCTCAAAAGGCTTTGACGTTTTGGAAGAAAATTACTAAGAGGTACAACACTGTACATCCTTGAGGCTCCCCTAGCTGCAAATCTCGTGCACTACATGCCCACTTTGAAATAGTGAATAAGAAAATTAATAAATTATGCGGCCTCTAAAAGTTCGTATCGACTTGGGAAAATATGTGCCACTGCCAAAAGTGGTCGAACAGAGGTGGTGTCAGCGGAGCAAAGAGAACGAAAAACACCTCCTCTAGCCAATACACATCAAGCAGGGATGGAGAGCTCGTTCCGAGTGACGACGCAAGTGGGAGCGTCAGGGGATAGTCCAGAAACAACCGCCTAGTCAGACATAATGCGTCAAAGCGGAAGGAGAAACGGAAGGCGGCAGCCTCAAGCAGTGGAGAAAAAATGGATCAGATGATAGAGGAAATGAAAAAATTGAACGAGACAGCTTTGTGGGCTTTACATGCCAGAACGTTAAGTATAGACACGTTTACGAAAGACAAGGAGAAGGGAATTGCACCGCCAGTTTTTGTGAAACCTCAGGGAAAAATTATGAATTAAGGATTAATTAAGTTGTAGTTTTTTTAATTAAGTGATTTTAGGATTTGAATTATGTACTTTTCGGTTTTAATTATGTCATTTTCGATTTTAATTATGTATTTTTATTTTCAATTTTTTATTATGTAATTTTTTAATTTTTTAATTTTTTTAATGATTTTTTTAATTTAATTGTATATCAATTTGATCACAATTTACAATTGTAAATTATATAAAATGAGAAAAATTAGAAGAAAAAAATGTATTTTAATTGTGATGTGCCCCATAGTACTTCACAATTATGAATATAAATATATAATAACACATAACGCTTTTATGTGTAAAAGTAATTGTGATATTCATGTACTTTAATTGTATTATGCTCCATAGTGCATGTTTGTTAAGGATGCCCTTATGTTCAGCTCCTAGCGTAGAAGAAAATGTGAGGGAAAGCAGTGATCGTCAAAGGAAGAAATGAAATTGGTTGAAAGGTATTAACTATAATAATAGAACGCATTATTAATTAACTTTTCGTCAATATTAAAAATGTTGATGTTATATTATTTGCAGCCATTAATTTCTTTTATTACTTTGAAGACTTTAGTCCGAGATTTATGTGAATTACTACTAGTGAAGATACAACCTTAGACAGGCTTCTTTGTCTATGATTTAATGCATTCTCTCAACATTATTTAAATTTTTAAATAGGAGGGGAGATGAGCACTGCCCACCTACTTTGGGGTCAAATTTAACCAATATCGCAATCATTGTTTTGGTTTGTTTCGAGCCGTCATACAATCAGATGATCGAGTGCGGCTCTATTAATTTTTTCAGCGTCAAAACCTATTCATAATCACAATCACGCAAGTCAGATGATGTCAATTTCGAACCTATTGACTAAAAGAAATTAAAAGCGTTATGGTTCATACCAACTATACTGCGATACATACGTCATCGATTATGATCCATTAATTGGTTAACCTAAGACGTAGATAATTATTGGAGTTGTCACGGATTCGAAAAATAAATAAATATAAATAGGCCGATTGAAAATTCTAAAAGACAAGGCGACTCAACTTTCCGGGCCATATGAATTTATTTTAAAAATATAATTTAATCATGTATGTTACCTTATTCGTGTAATGATATATAGTGCTAACAAGACGTGAATAAAGAAAACGTCATTTTACGTTGCAGAATGTAAAATAACTTTGGCGGCCGCCCTCAAAAGGAGAAAAATAAAAGGCATTAAAATGAAGAAGTTGAAATAATTGAAGTAAGTGTAGGAAATATATATGGGAGGAAATCAACAATGAAACGAAGTAGATAAACACGGATACTATGAAAGTCGTGTCGAACACTTTCAGATCAAACTATTTGGTTGGTTCTACCAAATTTTTGATCGGATAAAATCCAGAG
>JAYDZE010012423.1:0-10305 GCA_034509125.1 Monilaria moniliformis
CTGTAATGCTATACTCGCCGCTGTATAATGTTGTCACGTATAACACAATCCGGACCATCCATTGATGTAATCCAATGATCGAGATTTGGTCTTAGTTCAACCATATAGGGCTGTTCTTAGTCTAACATGACCCTATATATATATATATATATATAGATGTGGATATATGAATTAAATTTTATTTTCATAATCTTATGAATTAATTATTATTATTAATTGATTTATCTCTATCTAAAATAGCATAAAAGTATATTAGCTAAAATATAAATATAATTATATGAAAAAATGTAAGAATATTATGACATAAAAATATTTTGACGTAAAAATTTTATGTCAATAAATCATTTTGTCTCAATTTTAATGCATCTGTCAACTGAAAACAAACCCAAAAAAAAAACTAATTCAACAATCAAAGTAGACACGTTGTCTACTTATTATGAAATTAATTTTGAAAGTAGTAAAAATGAGCGAAAGAGAATATAGTAGGATTAAAAATGACATAATCTCCTAGCCTCCAAAAAAATGACATCAGCTCAAGGGCTGCAAATGAACAAACTTATTTGTGAGTTATTTGAGATTCGGTTCAAAAACTTGGTTCAGAGCTCGATTAGGTAGTAAATGAGTCGAGCTCGAGCCTCATTTCGGGTTCAATAATTTTATCGAGCCAGATTTAAGCCTAATGGTGCTTAGATCGTTTGGCTCGCAAATATTTTCAAATTAGTTTATTCACAAACATGTTTGCGAGCTTGTTAATCGAGTCAGTTCGCGAGCATTTAGTTGAGCCGGTACATGAGCCATCAGTTGAACTTTTAATAAAGTATTCAATCGATTTAGAGTGACATGTTGATCAAGAACATGACCCGAATACTTTTCAAGCCTTTTAACGAGTTCTAGCTCGAACACCATTTATACGAATATCATGAGAGCCGAGCTCAAACTCAAATACGATATTCTCGAGTGCCGCACGAGCCGAGCTCAAGTTCGAATACGATATTTTCAAGCATTACACAAGCTGAGCTCAAGCTTGGTAATTAGGTGGTGAAACGAACTCAAATAACAAGATAGAAGCTTGAGTCGAGCCTGAGCCGAGCTTTAGTCGAATAGCATTAATCTCGGCTCAACTCGTTTGCAGCCCTAGTTATTAAGTGGCTCATTGATATTTTGGGTGTAGAATTAATTTAAGATGGAATACATAATCTATGATACATTGTTGATTTCATACGGTACATGAGTTGATAACATTTAATGTTTTCAAAGGATAGGTGATAAATGTTTTAATAATTAACTGTATGTACTGACATTTGTGTAAGAAACGTGAATGTGTTCGAATTGCTAACTTTTCTAACACAAGTATATGTCCGAAAGAATATAAATTTTATTAATGTCTCTTATGTTATGATCTTCTTGCAAGTCCTCCCAAACTTTTTTGGTTTTGCATACCAAAGGGAATGATGACTTTGGATTATACCAAGTTGGAAACTAAGTGGATTTTTCATTAAAATTTTTTTTTTGTCCCCTACTACCTCACTATTATTTAGATCATAATCTACCATACTTGTCTTTTTCCATTAAGATTTTTTAACTAATAGAAAGATACATTTTTGTAAGAACTTTCACAAAAAATCATGCAAAATATCAACATCCAAGGGTCTATTTGTCAATTTATTTAAAGTTGAGTAGCTTCTTTTTTTTAATAGAAGTGGGTATTTTCTACATACAAGTCATCAAAATGAGTATTTTATTTATCCTATTAACACTAAAATAGATTCATCGTTGAATAAAACATATTCATCGTTAAATATCAATATTTGAATATCAATAGTTGGAATTTGGAAATCCATTATTGTTACCAAACTTTTAACCTTGGTGAACTTAAGTAAATTGGATAATATGAAAAGGAATAAGATTGACAATGAGAATGAATCTGAATCTCACAACACATTTTTAACTAAATGAAT
The DNA here is from genome assembly GCA_034509125.1 of Monilaria moniliformis. Classification (NCBI taxonomy): domain Eukaryota; kingdom Viridiplantae; phylum Streptophyta; class Magnoliopsida; order Caryophyllales; family Aizoaceae; genus Monilaria; species Monilaria moniliformis. The sequence continues at coordinate 1,959 of JAYDZE010012423.1, forward strand.
ACATAATCCAGACAATCTCATTTAAGTCATGCCCCATACTCATAATGACGAACTTTACCTCTCACCTCAATAAATGCCATTTCTTGGGTACAATAATTGATGATTAGGGATGCACAATATTCATGTAATAGTGACACTTAGCAAGATTTAATTTTATTCAATAATTAAATCAATCAATCAATAATATCAAGCCAATTCTAACCACCATCTCAAAGTAAAATAAACCTCCAATCATTCTAGAGGCAAAGGAACAGAATTCACTATGACATTCCAAAACGTGTACTAATTAATGGTGCTCACTGAATTTACTAAATGTTTCTAAATATTTCACAACAACAACAATTTCAAAGCCAAGAACAATTCTATCATATGTGTATGGTATGAGTACATAAATCTGCACATTCAAAGAAATTTACAACCAAGCCTGCAAACATTCAACACAGGAGAAGCTATATACATTGTTTTGTACCTTAAATCTTGACAAATTACATACATAGAAATCTTGGATTGTGGCAACTCTATCCCCTGTCCGTATGCAGCTCACAATTGCAAAGCAGACCACAGCAAGGAATGTCGATTATTAGGCTTGTGGGGACAACCCTTTCGATGAAAGAATGATGACGATGCCCTTCTTTCTCAACGTTGCCATCTTTGAAACTAATCTGCTCAATAGGGCTGAACTGGGTCGAGACGTTTGAACTATTTACAAAGTGTAATTATCTTGTACAAATGAATGTTGATCCAGAGCACCAAAGGAGAGAAAATAAAGAATTGCATGTATCCCTATCTATATACAAAGAAGAGCTATACATATAATAGCCAAGCTAATCACAACTTGCCACGCCCACAGGACTTTCGTATATCATTTTCTGCAATTTGGAGAGTTACGTAAGTATCAAGCTGTGTTTGCATAAAATCAGCACGAAAAGTAAAAGAGTGGATACAAATGTTATTTCATGATTTTGTTAGAGAAGCTACAACACTAAAGGGAGAAAAAATGAAATAGAAAAGAAATTGAGGTGTTGAGCATATTCAGGCACAGAACTAACCTGATCACAGATAGGGCACGTATCGCTTCTTTCCCTCCACTCGAGTATGCATGACAGGTGAAAGTGATGGTTACACTTGGTCATTATTTTAGGATTCTCTGAATCATACTCTGTGTGATATATTGTAAGAGGAAATAGATAATTAACCAGATATGGAAAGAAGGGACTAAATTGAAAATATACAGCCAGCCATTTTACCTTCTAGACAAGTGGGGCAGACATCCTCTTCATCTGTTGCTGCTACTGTAACTGGATTAGACTTCAAAAGCTCAATGTCTGTCTTCCTAGGAGAGGGGGGAAGAATGCCCAATTGGGTAGTGTAATTTGCTCCTTGGATATCCTTGCAACTATGTATTCCTAAAAACTGGCCGCTTAAAGTCACGTCTCTCGACCCAACATCTGTAGACAGTGGACGCCCCAGAACCACATCATATGGTATAGGTGCAGGAGGAGGTCGATAAGTATCAGGAGCTGACATATTCAGATTTAAATTGAGCAACAGTCCACTACTGCGAGAACTGAGGAATGCATTCTCTTCTGGAGCTGGTGGGTACTGAATAATGAAGTGACGTATTAAAACTAAGTAACCATAAGGAAAGAGTGCTTATTACACAATGGCAGCAACTCAAAGATAGTCTCATCAAATGCAAAGCAAAATAAACTCCTTAGACCCGTACAAGGATTTCAAAATGCTCAAGACTGTAGGTGCGAGAGTGAGATGAAGTGCCGTATATACATTATTAATTGGTACAAAGATGAGTAGTATAAGACTATTTATTGTCTTAGCAATAAATACTCGTTTTCACATCATTTAAAAAATACCCTTACAACTTTATCTCAATCAACTTCCCTGTATTAACCAAAAGACTCTCCAGCTACACCTTTACATCTCCGCAGGCTAAATAGTTTCCAAGGTTTGTAACCATTTTAATGTGACAAACAGTTGTGCTGAAGACATTTTTATGGCATTGTATCTGCCAATATATTACTGTTCTATCCAATCATCTAGTATAAGTGTAATTTCTACCACAGCCACAGATTGAGTAAACTGGAGACTCGAAAATTACATCCGTATCAGACTTAGATATGATAATATTGGATAACAGATGTAACTCGGATTCCAAATTTCACGACTTTTTGTCATGTTTTTAAACAGCGAACTTATAAAGTGTATAAGCAGCAAGACTACTTGCTGACTAAGATTGGCCAATGATAAAACGCTAAAACTTAAAGAATAACAAGTGTGTAATCACTGACATAATAATCCACTGGCGCTCCACGAAGCTGCAGCTTTCTGGAAGATGAGCAGCAACCTCCCATTTTACCAAGTCCTTTACCTAACAACTTAGACTTCAATAATTTTACAGCCCCTTTGTGCACTGTGGAATTAGAAGACTGTCACAAGCATACTGAACTCTGCATAATTACAGAAGGAGCAGCATAGATTAGTAAAGGGCTTACAAGATCGAGAATCAAGAAACTCACCAATACCCAAATAATAATGTGATAAACTCTATGAAGTGTTAAATATCATAAATCTAAACATAAAAACGCAAACGAATGAAAAAAACGTCAGAACAAAAAAAATAATCACAACTGATCAAGTCACATTGCAAGAATGATTTGAATAAACTCCCACTTATCTTATTGCTCGAATTCCAATATTGAACAACAGAAATGCTGAAATATTATGCATTACACTAACCAAACCAAGCTCTTAGAAGTGTAGCTCGCACCAAATCATAGTACTAGCTCGATTATGTTAGAATCAAATGTTCTAACTTAACTTGTCTCTGTTACAACTCTAGTTACACCAAAATCGGGAAAGAAGGCTTTCCATAGAGACCTACCATAAAATACTTACAAACTCAACACAAACAAAAGCTTCAAATATACAGTCAAAGCCATTTTTACGCAATCTCTCAGTCAAAAATCTAGTGCGCGCGCGCGCACACACCATAACCATAAATGAAAAGAAATCTCTAATTAGCCACATCAATCCTTATCCAGACCTTCACAGAAACTCCATGAGCAGTAAATTCTGTTCCTCAACAACACAACAAAACACTAAATCAACAAGCTTCGATAACAAAACAAGCCAAAAAAAGTTAGAAGAAGAAGAAGAAAAAAAGAAAAGAAAGAAACCTCACCTCGGAATAACATGAGGTTTGAGGTTTTCGTAAGAGGCGATGAATCAGCAGCAACATGTTGAAGAAATAACTTCCAAATTCGAAAATTTCATTGGGAATAACGGGTGATCATGGAAGTACGTGCAAAGTGAGGAGAATTGAGGGAGGGAGTGGGAAAAGAGCAAAAGGGAAATATTTGGGGAAAGTCAAAAAATGAAAAAATGGAGAGAAATATAAGATGTGCACGTAAACAATTCTTGAGTGGTGGATACTATTTTGTTTTATTAGACGCATATACCACTATCTCCCTTTCCAAATCGCATCTATTGTCACGCCATCTTAATAATAATAAAATTTAATTATTTTATTTAATTTGAATTTTAAAAAATATATATAGAACTGAATTACTAATAAAAGTGAAATTAAATTGATAAAAATAATTATAATGGCTGAAATAAACCCAGATTAATTAAAAAAAATTGGCAACTCCCACTTTCATGTACTATACATGACAAGGGTTCCATTTTGTTTTCCACTCACTCAATAATGTTTTTTAATAAGTTAAAACTTTATTTAGAAACTCATACCATTTTAGCTCTAAAAAAAGAACTCATAATTCTTTTTTAGGAGTGGATTAGGATACTCTCTAAATATAAAACCAAATAAATTTTACGATTTAATTATAAGTGGTGTCAAGAATTTTATAAATTATTTATAAAATAAGAAAATGAAAACATGGCACATAAAAAATTTGGCTTCGCCCAGACTCAAGCCAGAGACCTTGTATGTAAACTGACGTCATAACCAACTACACCAAGAAATCTCTTGGCATGTGTACGTAGGTTTTCGTTTGTAATCAACGTTGTTTGATTGCTATGTTTAGACTCCCGTATCATTGCTACAAACAACACAAGGCTTCTCTTCTCTCTCATCCGATTCATTACATGCTGACATGAAAGTTTCAAACACCAAAAATAAAAATACTGAAAAAAAAGAAACGATTGGTGATTACAAAGTTAAGTGGATGGTAATTTGAGATCACCAACTCAAACTGATGGACTGACAATAAAGATTTTCCGCCAAACCCGAAGAACATATGTTGGCAACTTGACTCCGCAGTTCAGAGACGGATGTAGGGGGCGAGAGGGGGCGACTGACCCCCACAACTAATTTTAGCTTTGGATAATCGGAAAATCTTCATGGCCGCCCCATCAGGTTGCCAGAATCTGCCGCTGAGCCGCCAACTCCAACAGAGGAGAAGACGCAGATCTGAGGAAGAAGAAGGTTGATATCGTTTGGGTTTGGATCGAATTTCTGAAGAATAGTAAAGCCCCAAGACGAAAACCCATTGGGATTTTATATTTAAGCAGTACATTGGCCCAATTTCAAATAGGAAGCAGCTTTCATTTCTTCTCTCAATTTCCAAACGCTGACTGGCTGCACGCATCTTCTGGCTTTCCATCCCGCTGGAGCCCGCCGCCTTCGCTTGCTGCTGCGCCACCTCTTTCTGCAGGTCGACTGGGAAAATCCTCTCTCAAGTCAAGCAATAATCGGCCCCTACCCGAGTCCTAATGCCATGTAATTTTTTTTTATTTCACAAGTTTATGTACTCTACTAACTTACTCAATATGTTTAATTAGCCATTTAGATGATGAATTAATTAGGTGATTAAATAGGTGTTGATTGTGATTGGTGAAGAAAATTTGGTTGTTGAGAATGAAATATGAAAATGCTTTGGTTTGATAATTTGATTTATAATTCCTGATTAATTAGGTGAATAATAATAAAACAATATCCTTAACTATCATTAGCAGACTTTTGTTAGATTGTGTGGTGTCTTTTGTAGCACTGTGTACGTGTACTGCCCTCTATCTGTATGTTTTTGCTAAGATGGAGTTGTTTTTCTTTGGTTGTTGTTGTGTCTTGAGGTCATGTTTTTCTGGTTGGACTAGACATTAAACTCGCCCGCCTGGGCTTTGAGTTCTTCCTCTTGGTATCAAAAAAATCATTAGCAGACATTCTTGAATGCCTTTGTGCTACTACCTATCTATACCAATGGCCAATAAGCAGTGGCGGATCTAGAATAGAAGACTTTTCCGCCCCCTCCATTTTTCTATTCTAGATCCACCACTACCGCAACTTCTTCGGCCTATAAACCATAACTCAAACGCTCGATTCCTTGCACTCGAACAAATATCCTACATTTCCACTCATCACCAACAAAAATCAACAATTTTTCCAAAATAGAGTTAAATTAACGATTGAACTATTAAAATATCCATTTTGTTATCATAAAAATAAAAAGCAAAAACTAGTAACTCTTATACTTCTTACCTTTATTATTGTAATAATTCATAACCATAAAACTTCTTGGTTGTGAATTAACCAAATTTTTCTCACAATTCACATTCATGCACCAATAATGGTGGACGCAGAACAAAATATTGGTAGGGGTTCTACTGATTTTATATTTTTCTTGCAGACGAATAATATATATATATATACTAAAAAACTTTATATCAAACTATTACTGAAGTAACTTTTTGACTTTTGTAGTCTTTTTCTTCTTCAAACTATTTATGCAGCTATTATTTTTCGGTAGCCATTCTTTTTTCTTTTCCTCTGCAATTTGAGCCCTCTCATCCTCCAATTTCTAGCATTTCGCTCTTAAGAGGCATTGACTCGGTAGGGGTGAAGACCATTTTCGACAATTTACAAAATAATTAAATTAGAAAAAGAATTAAAAAAAAAGTTTTTGTAGGCCCCTCCTCCTCCCTTATTGTGTCTGCCCCTATGCACGAAACTTCTTAGTTGTGAATTAAGACAAAAACAACATTTTAAACCAAAAAATACGTAATTTATCTTTATATCTCTGTTGCTATATTTGTGAACATTTCAATATATTAAGTCAAAACTAATAATTAATTAAGTAAATGAACTCACTCTTGAGGTCCATCCTTTACCCATAATCACTGGCGGATCTAGGGGCGGCCGACCCTTCTAGACTGCTAAGAGAACCTAATTTTTTCCTTAAAATCGATCGGAAATGCTATGGTTGCTCCTAATTTGCAGAAAAAAATTGAAAAGGGAGAAATCCTGCATATGTGCGTGTGCGGTAAGTTGCATAGGAGGAAAAAGAAGAAAGAAAGTGAGTGAAACCATAAAAAGAGAGAGATTAAACCCTTTTTTTATTATTTTAGGTGTGATAAATCAATCGGTCATGTTATTAACCGAACCAATTAGGCGGTTAACCAAATAAGAAACACCCATAACCAAGAATCAAAAATTGGTACCGAACTGAAATTAGTTAGTTTACTAACCGATCGGTTAAAACTAATCGGTTATTCAATTAATCCAAATAACTTAATCAAAATTTTAAAACTAATTTTATTTCTTGCCATGATCACTGGGCCTTTAGGATGGCCCACTAGACACTGTAACACTTGGGTTTTTTTTTTTTTTTGTTTTACCAGTCCCTCTTTTATTACCCTACTCTTTCTCACATATTCCTCTATAATACCGATATGAAATAATAAAACTTGGCATGTAAATCAAAATTAAATTAATAATTAATAATTACTCTAGCCAAAAATTTGCCGCAAGGTTAAATTAAAATGCGTTGCCCCAAACGTGAAGAAAAAGAAATATAGAAACGGCTGCTAGAGAAATGCCCCACATAGATTTGGTATGTGATTGTCGGAGGACAACATCTGTTTCTCATGCCAAGAATTGTTTTGTTGTATGGAATTACCTGATTCGAGCCGGTTAGCAGCGTGATTCTTGATGGAAATAGTCAAGAAGATAATATATACATAGTCCATATTTTAATGCAGAATTAAGATTAAATATCAATAGTAAAATATAAATATCAGATGGCTATGAGTACCGCCATGTGGCATTCTATTTTGACAGATTATAATTGGTAAGTGCGATTATACCAATTAATCCACGTTTCTTATGGTAAGGGGCGAAATTTATTAGCACACGCGAAATCAGCATATAATAAGTCTTGTTATACTTAGGCCACGTTTGATAGATATGATAAGATATGGCAAGATAAAAAATCCAATATAAGAATTAAGATCAGAATCAAAATAAGAATTAAGATTAGCTTTTGTGTTTGTTGTTTGATAGATAAGATAAAAATAACTAAGTGGTACAGATAAGATGTAAAATGACATTTTTACCTTTATAAAAATATAAGTATAATTTTTTCATTTTTACCACCTACATCCGTCCTTCTCCCACCATCCACGGCCGCTCTTTCCATACATCGTTGCCCTTTCTGAGGCCTAGTTTTTATTTTTTGATAGAGCAGACCAAATGCTCGAGCCATCAGGGTGTGCTAAGTCAAAAGTTTGATAGTACAACAAAAAAAAGGCCTAATCAATTGGTCACACAGCGGAAGACAACAACAAAGCCAAGACAAATAAAAAACAAGTAAAAACTAACCAACAGCCACCCAAGCCAAGATCTGCCCAGAACCATCCCACAAAAACACAAGCAGGACGACCGCTCCAGCAAGAGAAATTCCATCTGAGCAAAAACAAGTCCAACAACCAAATCTGATTCAATTTGCACCAAATCTGGATATTTGATTCCAACCAAATATGCTCTTCCTGATTTCAGTGCTCCACTCCGCTCCGTCTCCGGGTCACTGGACCGGCTCTGCCACGACGGAGCCTGCAGAGGATAGATTGAACATTTCGAGGGACCCACGAGAATCCCTACGAAGCAGCAGAATTAGGGGCTTGTTGCAATTTGCACTACCTTCAATTATAACTTCAACCTCAATCACAAGTTTCAGATAATCAACATCAAAATTGTCGGTCAAATCGAAGCGGTGCAGAGGGCCTCCCGGCTGAAAGAATTGAAATCCTCCCCATAACACAAACACGAATGATTACCAAAAACCAAGAAGTAATTGAAACATGAATCATCAATTTTCTATCTACAAACTGAAATTACAGCAAATATACAGCAAAAAATTAAAACATAAATAGAAACTTGATGGAGAAATTGTGTATCAATTGGTGAAGAGCAATGCATCGGTGAACCGGTGTGCTGGAAATGGGGAATCTTAGCCGTAACATAGACAGAATAATATCAAAATCACATCTTTCCAAATTCAATATATGTATCAATTGGTGAAGAGCAATGCGTCGGTGA
>JAYDZE010012434.1:0-10303 GCA_034509125.1 Monilaria moniliformis
TCATCTAAATCCAATTTTGGGGCAGCCTCTAAACCTCAAAATGAAGTGTCAAAATCCAAGTTCAATGAAGTTGAAAATGGCAAAGGTATTTCAACTTCTACTTCTACTACTAGAAATAGAGATATCAAATGCTTTCGATGTCAAAGTGTTGGACACATTGCATCTCAATGTACAAACAAAAGAGTGATGGTTTTGAAGCCAAATAGAGAGATAGAATCTAAAAGTGAACATGAAGACAATGATGAAGATGAATCACTCGAAGAGATTGAACCGAAATATGGAGAGCTTTTGGTGGTTTGAAGAGCTCTAAATGTGCAAATTAAAAATGATGATCAACAAAGGGAGAACATCTTCAACAAAAGATGTTTAGTCCAAGGTAAACTTTGCATGTTGATTATAGATGGAGGTAGCTGTACCAATGTTGCAAGAATCCAAATGGTGGAGAAATTGAACTTAACAACTAAAAAGCATCCTCATCCATACAAGTTACAATGGCTTAATAAATGTGGAGAAATTCGAGTTACCAAACGAGTTATAATTTCTTTTTCTATTGGCAGTTATAAAGATGAAATTCTTTGTGATGTGGTGCCAATGCATGCAAGTCACATTCTCTTGGGTAGACCATGGGAATTTGATCGAAGGGTAACATACGAATCGCAATCACTATACCTTCAAGCACAACAACAAGTCTATCTTTCTTGTTTCTTTGATACCACAACAAGTTCAAGAGGACCAGCTGAAATTGTCTCAATCAAGGAGAGTTCGTGAGGTTGAGAGTAAAAAAACTGAGGAAATATAAAAAAACTTGAATGAAAAAAAGAGCCGAGAGAAAAGTAAGAGTGAAGGAAAAGAAAAACAAAGTTTCTATGTGAGAGCAAAAGAAATAAAGAGTGCAATAGTACAAGAAAAGAGTGTGTACATCTTAATGTACAAAGAGTCCATGTTTAGCACTAACGAATTAACCCCACCTTTGCCTAGTTCCTTTGTGTCTCTTTTGCAGAATTTTGAAGACATTTTTCCGGATGAAGAACCAAGTGGATTACCTCCATTAAGAGGTATTGAGCATCAAATAGACTTTGTTCCTAGAGCTATTCTACCGAACCTACCTGCTTATAGTGCCAAACCTGAAGAGACTAGGAGATCCAAAGACAAGTTGAAAAATTATTGGAGAAAAGGAAGATTCAAGAGAGCATGAATCCATGTGTAGTACCGGTTATTATAGTATCCAAGAAAGATGGATCATGGAGGATGTGCACGAACTGTCGAGCAATCAACAAAATCACTATAAGGTATCATTATCATATTCCTAAGTTAGATGCTATGCTTGATGAATTGCATGGGGCTGTTGTGTTTAGAAAAATTGATTTGAAGAGTGGTTATCATCAAATTCGAATTCGGAAAGGAGATGAGTGGAAAACTGCTTTTAAAACAAAATATGGTTTATATGAGTGGTTAGTAATGCCTTTTGGTTTAACAAATGCACCTAGTACTTTCATGAGATTGATGCAGCCAAGTGGAGATGGACCATTCCAAGTGATTGCAAGAGTTAATGATAATGCTTACAAACTTAACTTACCATGTGAGTTTAATGCAAGTGCTACTTTCAATGTTTCTGATTTATCTCCTTATTTTGGTGAACTAGACTCGAGAACGAATCCTCTTGAAGAAGAAGAGAATGATGGAGGTGCACACGAGTTGTCTGAGGACAACAAGATGGATCCCTTAATTATTCAAATGGGTCAATTACAAGAGTTAGAGCTAAAAAAATAAAGGAGTCTATGATGCTTTTAATTGCTGAAATAAAAGCTCATGTCTAAAACCAATCTGCATTAGGCTAAATGGTCAATATTATTGAAGTTGATGGGCTGACTTATACTTAAAGGGTGGGATCATTACTTATCACATATTGGAGGCCCAAATTGAAGAAAAAATGCTACATTTTCATTTAAAAGGAGCAACCCAAAATAAAAAGTCATTTTATGTTACAGTTTTGTGTTTAATGTGTGGCTTTTGAATTCGTAGAGCCACATCAATTATTTAGGAGTTACTTTTTAGGTATTATGAGTCAATTTAAGTGTCTTAAGTAGTGTTGAATGTGTGAGGCTCTCTAGGGTTCTTTCTAGCTTGTAATCATATGTTTTGGGCCATACTTTGATTATAAATAAAAATTGGCATTTGCCTTGTGAGTTGAATTCTCTTTGTTGAGTTTTTCACTTATTTTAGAACTTATCAAGACATGTGAGCAAAGTGTTGTGGCGTTCAACCATACCAAGGTTCTTGGCCTATTATATAGCCAACGGGTCGAGGTTTGCTATGCTCGTAGGTGATCAAATTGGATTCTCAATCTAGGGAGACCGCTGCCTAACTCACGTGGGTTTCTTGGATCAATATATCCAACGGGTCCTTTGTCCATATCAATCTGTATCACGACCTGTTTCCAGCCTTAACAAAACATGAATTCGCATGAAGGATTCCAAAACAGGCCCGTTTAGGAAGACACTATAACCAAACCGACCGTTTGGCAAGGTGGGATCGATGGTACTCCAGCCTGTGTTCGAAAATGGCCCATTTTCCAAGAAGCCATTCCCACACAAACCGTTTTCCACTTTGGATTTACATGAAAATTATATCCTTAGCCAACCAAGCTCTATCATTTCTAGGCTTTTTGTGCCTATATAAGGGGTCTCCATGCATGGTTTTCGGAGACACTCCAACAACATTCAAGCTATATTTTCACATATTTTGTCCTACCATTTATCCACCAACTCATTGGAGAAGTCCTTGCCAAAGCAAAAGGAAGTTTGTGAAGCAATCGATGACAAGGCGAAGCTCTACCTTCACACGGGTTCTTTTAGCCTTTGTTTAGCTAATTTAATGTTTACTTTTTGTTTTGTTTTTGTTTTGTCTTTAGCCATGATTGGCTAAAGCTCTTTTTATTTTAGGTTAAGAAAGTAATCAACACTAGTTTGTTCAGTGTTTGGTTTTTTATCTATGACCTTATTTGGTTTTATCTCTCTTGTTCTTTATTCTTTTCTTTGCTTGATCACCAAATCAATGATCTTGTATGCGTTATGCAAGATTTGAGATATGAGTGTTGATGTATGATCGTGGAGTAGGCAACGCACTAATCAACAAAATCGGAAGGTTTGAGATTAATGGTGAGAAACCAATCCTAGATATTATTAGGAGTTACAAGTAGAGACCTAAAGTCATAACTTGTAATCTACTATTTGGCAGTTTGGGTAAATAAGGAGGGGGTCTGAACTATTTGTGTGATTGTCTAACTAAATTTAAGTCACGAATTGGATAATTAATCGATTGGTCCAATGAATGATGTGTTGATGAAATCAATTCCCTAGAATAAGTTTTTTATCCTTGTTTTTAGTTTTATTTCTTTATGCTTTTGTGTGACTTAGATAGTAATAATTCATCAAGGTTGTAGTATTTAGAATCAACATAGTCCATGTGGATACGATACACTTTACTTACTATTTACTATGCTACGATTGCATCGTCCTGTTACGATATAATTCTTAATAGAAATAAATCTAATGTCATGTATTTAGTGGGTATAGTAGGCATGCCAAGGAATACCGAAGTGAGGGTCGTCTGATTTCTGAATTGGGCCTCATATGTCTTTTTGTAACCCTTTACAAGAGAAAAATCTAAATGATATATAATCTATAACCCTTGATGGAAAGCTTCTAAATGTGAATGTGATTCTGAATAGGACTCTGATCTGGTCTGTGTACCCAAGTTAGTCGCGAAGCACATCAAGGGAAAAAATGTCGTTGAATTGAGTTACTTGAATATGCTATATGTACATTTATGATGTTTCTATTATGACTTGATTTTCTGCATATGACTCATAATATCTTGACTTAACGTGTTATATTGATGTATAGTTGATGAAATGCGATACTTTTGTCTTAATATGTAAATGAATTATGAATCCTATTTGGAATTTTATGTGAAAAGTTGTTTAACCTTAAAGGCTTGTTTAATGACTTTTGATGTGTATGATAGATGTGTAAGGATAAACATCAACATGTGTTGAGTGGGAATTGACTAGGTTAGTTTAGCCAGGTAATAACGAGCACATGTTGAGCTTCTGAATAACTGCAATTTTGACAAGCATGCCTAGATTCTTGAATCAACATAGATGGGGTGAAACTTAGGATTTGCTAATTTGCTTGCTCCTTCTTGAACGCTCTATTGGGTTATTGTAGCTCACCCATTCATCATTTTCTTCTATGCAGATTGGGTAATCTTGGTCGGTCAGTAATACAGCAGCTTAGGGACGTCAGTCACTTAGTCTCATATCCTTCTTTTGCTAAAAGATATGAGTTTGTCAGTATGGCATGCTATGACTCTATTTCTATGTATCTATTCTGCTTGTTTTGGAAAAAACGATATTGATCTGTAAATGAACGAACTATATTTTGGACACTTCGATCTGAACCACTTTATCCAGACTTGGGTGATAAGCTATGAAATATAAAATAATATTTAGATTTGATATTGTTTCCGAAAGTGTTTTGAAATTGCTTCTATAAGAATAAGTATGTTTTGATGTATGGGGGATTGCAAAAAAAAAAAAAAAAGATCTCTAAAAAATTGCCACTTCTTTCTCTGAAATTTAAGTCCGAGTTAGTAAGCAACGTCACTTATTCGATAATATTGTAATTGAATAAGGGGTGTTACATTACCCGTTGAGTACATCTCAACTGCTTTGTAATTAGGATATACTCCTTAATCCTTTTATGATATTTGAGTGTGTCCATTTAGTATAGTCTAGTGATCTTGACCAGGATGAAACTGACATCATTGTTTCTATGTCTATGGCAAAACAAAATATTGGTATATTAATATGCTTTAGCATACATATAAATTCAAATCCTATAAAAGATAGGGAACTCGTCCTATGTCCTTCATTCCAATATGTATGTTGGAGATACTTAGCCTGAAACGAACAAATCGATACCAAAATGAGTAAAAATCAATTTCCTTGAATTTTTCTATTCTCGTCATGCATTCCTTGCCCGGAGGAAGATGTGGCCTACTGTCGAGTGCTGCTGAGGCTTCACCCGCCAAACCTTGTACGACGATCATCGCGCCCGGTGTAGTTCGCGCCATGCTGCCCTCGTTGCCGCTACCTACGCAAGCGCCCGGGTGTTGTTGGTTGAGGGCTACTGAGGACAGCCTGCGCCTGTGCATTGTACCTCGCCCCCGCCCTCTACCGCCTGCATCCGTCCGTGCTCCCGACGCCCAGCGCCTACATGCCATGCGCATTGCCCATTGCTACCCGGCGTATAGCTCGCCCTGGCATGCTACCCGTCTCACGGCTCCATCGCCCGCGCGAAGGATGGGCTATCAAGGGGCTCCCTTCTTCGTCCTTCTTTCTTTGTTCTTCGTTCCTCATTCTTCATTTGACTTCTCATCGAAAATTACGTGTATTGACCAAAAAAAATAAAATGAAAAGCTCAAAAACACAAAAAATGATTAAAAATGATCTATTGCATTCATATATATCATGCAAATCAAATTATTGCAGGAATTAAATAACCACAGATCTAAATCCGAAATTAAAGTACAGCAGCAGAAAACACAGGAACACCAAAAATTAATTCCAATTATCAAAGCCAATGATCCAACTCTGATACCAATTGTTGGGGATGTTATTCCATTAAAGAAATTCCCTAAAGTGCCAAGGATCTCAGAAGAAGATAGTTGGAATAAAACACATGCAATTCACACAATCTACCCTAGAATGCATATAAACAAGCAACATGAAGTAGGTAAATTCGAAACCCTAGAAATGCTCCTAGAGTTTGAATATTAAACTTGTTTGTAGTGTCTTCTTTTTTATTGTTGTAAGACAAGGGCTTGCTACTCCCGTCACTCCACTAATCAAATTCATCCAGCAAATATCGGAGCCCCGTTTGACCCTTCAAACGATCTCATTGCTTTTAGGATGTTTAATAATATCTCTTCTTCTTTTAGAGAGCTTTGCATGGACATCTTACACGCCTCAATCAAAGTGTTGTAGCAGAAGATTAAACATTATTTATTATATTGAAATGAATTCCAACCGGCCATGTTTCGTATAATAAAACCTTTTTTGAACACCTCTTAAGGATATAATCGACTTGGTTTATGCCGAGACATGATTCTATATGATAACAATACTAGTACTACTAGACACTAATTACCACTGCCCAAGATATCAGGAATTACTTAAGGTTACGACAAACTCGAACATATTGATAAATCAAAGCAGTGCATAGAAAATATCATATGCTCAATGTTACTTATATAGATTAAGAAATAAATTATCACTGAGACCTTGTACTTCATTTACACAGCATCAAAGTGCGTTATGTAACTATAATCCATTTTAGTATTATACCACCAGTGTCATCAGTTGGCCAACATAGGCGCGAACCTCAATTCGACACTGCAACCTTTTATGATAGATTATACATGTCTATCTAGGTTGTGCACTTGATTTTCTTCTACAATGAACCGACTGAAAGAAATTGTATGTCCATGGACCCACCATTCAGTCTAAAATGGATAAGGAGGTCTTATTTGCTCAATTTATGATTATATGCTTAACATAATCATCCTTAACCACAAAAGGCAAACCATGTGACGATATTAACTTCTTCTAAATATGTGGAAAATAAGGCTTTTAGTACAAAGAAGCACAAAGCAAGTTTCTCAGTATATAAACCCTAACAAATTATGTCGTGACTAATAAGAATAAAATAATAAACAACTACTGATGACAACTCACATAAACAGGACTCAAACTTGGGATACTTACATATTTAGTCCTAAAATGATGTTCACATGTTCATATCTTAATTCAGGTGGAATCGACAAAAGATACAATAAGATCAAGTATTTATCGAATTGCATAAGTTCAAAATCATACCGACTTAAAGATACATATTCTAGGTAAAAGAGGTACAGAGCGTGACAATAGAAAAGAGAAGTTGAGCTTAGGAGGACGTATAACTCCAAGCATTTACTATACACAAGTAAAGCACCCTAGCACAGCACTTTGCTCCATCACCATCACTAGCTCAACTTGTACATTTAGAAATATATAGAGAATTGTGTACAAAATGCACTCAGTGGATATGTGCTATAAACAGTAAGTAGGGTGCTCTTAGAGCTATAAATTAGCATGCCATAACAAGCAACACACATGGCTATAGTGAAAGAACATATGCTTGCCAAAAACATTTTCCACATATTCATGCATCATTTTCATCAATATTGCATATGTCTACAGACAATCATTACATATATCTAGAGGTGGAAAAATCAGCTCAGCCCGCCTGGGTTTAGGGTTGGGTTGGGTTTCAAAAAATAGGCTCCAAAAAAACCAGGCCTAAAAAGCCCACCCAATGAGCTCGCTAGATTGACCAGGTTTTTGTGCTTAATAGCCCGAGGTTTTCGATCTAAAAAGCCCGCCCGTTTTTGTAATAATATTTTATTATTATTATCATTAAATTGCTATTAGGAAAATGATGATTGATCGCAACTAATGTTATCTCAATGAAAATACGCTTCCAAATCGTACACATGAGAGAGCTATCTTGCAGCTTTTATAGAGGGACATTTCATAGTCAGTAAACTCACTTCCCACGTCCAGATTTCTCAAACAACCATTGCAAATTACTCTCCAAACTAGTCGACAACCTGCTGAATATTGGTCGAGATCAATCTCCTAAAAATTGGAACAAATTGTCAACTACTTTGGATTGTGATTAAACTATATTCCACTTATTAAAATGTGAACAAATTGCACAAAATCATGGTTTACATCAAAAGAATAACAAAATGTAAAAGGAATGGAAAAAATAATTCTACATAATCAAAGTTTAGCTTCAAGGCAGAATTCAGAATGTTGGCAGTAAACTATAAATGTTGACAACAAAATGTTACCAACATCTCATCAACACCATTGGAGTCAACTCTAACTCTAAAAAAGTTTTGGGCCATCCACAACCCTATAGCTATATTATTACTAAACTTGCATTATTCATGGACCACACTCCTCCTTCTTCCCTCATCACTTAACACCCACAACCCTATCACTATTTCATCCCATCACTTGCACAATTCATGGATCTTGTCTCTTATTTCTTTTAATTCTTTCTTATTTCATATAATTTGAAAATATGTATATTTATATATCCTATTTAAATTCATATGTGAATAATCAAAAATATGAAATTCTTTTAAAAAAATTACATAATCAAAATTTAAATTAAAAAAAAAAACCTAGAACTACATTAAGAGAGTCTCTATTTCTACTTGAGAGCTTTCAGAAATCGAAGGTGCTTCTGAAGTACAAATTATACATCGTTGACTCGTTCACGTTTCGAAGTTCCTCCTGAATACTCATGCGATCGTCTGAGGCTGCAGGTGTATTGCTCGTGGCCACCACATTCCAATTGCTTCGAGCTTAGCCACATTTTGTCCATTTGGACGGTTCCTACTCGACTCCACATCAACGCTCTCGCCCGCCTCGTCGCTCAGAACAGGGTTGGGTGAGCCACTGGTGAAGAGTTGGTCTTCACATACTCGAAAGGTTTATTATTCTCATCTTGATAGTTTTTCATCACCTCTCTTCGAATATTTGCCTCACTTACGTCGATCCTCCATCTTAACTCCAAGTTATTGTAGAGAGCACATAATTTTTGGATTTCTGGGTTTACCCTATCGTAATGGGCTTAAAGCATAAGAAATGTGCGCTCTGGGGAGCCGGTTGGACACACCTTGTTGTACTTGTTCTCAACTTTCAACCAAAATACATTTACTTTTTGTTGGTTGTCAACGATTGGATCTTCATTGATATCTACATAGACTTCGAAGATCCGCATGATTTCCTCAGCTGTGTACTGCACTTATACTTTGCGAGGAGTTAGCAATTTGGATATTGTCGAGACCTTGGGTAGATAAGAAGTCTTCGAAAGTTTGAGGAGATGATAAGTGTGACCAAGTAGGCATTTCAAAAGGGGTGGATTGTTTAGATCGAAGAAGGGCATTTGAGTGTTTGGGAGAAAGTCATGTGCTTTAAGTCACTCGGCAAGTTATTTGTTATAATTCGATATAGTGGAATTTGGAAAAAAAAATAGAAGAAATTGAGAATAATTGGAAAAATTGGAAGAAAAATGAGACAAAAACGAAATGAAGGGTATTAATAGGCTTGAAAATGAAAAATAAAAAATAAAAAATAAAAAATAAAAGAAAAGTCGTTTCCATAGGCTAATTTTGAAAAACAAAAGTCATTACGAATCCCCTTGTTCAAAGAGGCCTCCAACAAGTTCTAATTTTAACAGCTCATAACATTAGCCTTGGTCCAAAGTAAACGAGGCTACTAATTTTTTATTTACTATGTTCCGATTTTCAATATTAATAAAAAAGCTTGAAAACAAAATTTTCGACAGAGAGCACCAACAATACCCTTTGATCGACATTAATAAAAAAATCGATATGAAAGCCAGTTTAATCATAAATACTTTTATAAAATAATGCTCAGCTAAATTTAATAGATTATTATCTCTATAATCATTAATTAGTATCTAATTTTCAAATTATATATCTATTTAGCATAATCTCAATAATTATTCCATAAAAATAAATTAGTCAAACCGAAATTAGAGGTTAATTTAATTAAACAAATTAAGCTTAAGTCTTGGGCCCAATTAAGAATTCAATTAAATTTTTATTTGAGGAAATAAATTAGCCCAACTCTTAATTATTTTCAGCCTAATATATTTCAGGCCCAATCACATTTCAGCGGCTGAGCCCAACCTTCCCTCTTCTTCACATCATTCGCCTTTCTCTGATTCGCAGCACGTCCTGCTGCCTCTTCCCTCCCGGTCGAACGCCGGCCGGCAGCCTATCCGTCGTCTCCAAACCTTCTTCGCCTCTCAAAAACAACAGCATCTCACACCTCATCCTACCCAACACTCAGAAACCATCGACCATCCTCTCACCATCTCACACTCACAGCAACTCAACAGCATCATACGGCCTTTTTAATTTGTTTGTTTGAAACTTTAAGCTTATATAAATTATATATATATATATAGGAAAGCACTAGAGTGAAACATAGCCTTAGATGCTTAACTAAAACTATATATGAACCACTAGATTAAGAAATTAACGGCTCAGATTTACTCTACGTGTATATTAGCATACATTTACGAAATTATCAGCAAAATGGTATAATTGTAAACAAAATCTCACGATTTAAGGAAAGACCCTAAAATCATGGGAT
>JAYDZE010012445.1:0-28486 GCA_034509125.1 Monilaria moniliformis
AACTATTTTTTTAATATTATAATTTAATTTATATAATATTATTTATGTTTAACTTTTTAAAATTCTTCTTGGGCCCCAAAATTAAAATCCTGGCTTCGCCATTGGTTTCATCTACTTGTTTTATACTCAACGAAAATAATCTCGAATATCAAAGGAGATGAGGCAGTCCAAGGTGGTTTTTCGAATGGATAGTAAGTTGGTAGTCGATGCTATAAATAGTGTGGGTATGACCATATAATATGACATCCCCGAGTTTAATTAAGAACGTAAACGTGCTATCAATCCAAAACTGCAGCCTTTTCGCGTGGCAAGAAACCGCCGCCGCCGACATCCGCCGCCTTTACAAAGCCGTATCTCTCGGCGGCGTGGGAGAAATCCCCAGTCTGAAGATCGCCGGCGACCTAGAATGGTGGTTCCACGGGCCGCAGAAGTTCCATCACATGATGAAGAAGCTCACCGGAGAATCCTCGCCGTGGGATTTCGAGTTCGACCCTCGAAACATCGATATCGTCGACGATCTCGTCATCGCTGAGGGCTGGGAGGGGGCGGAGGTTTATGGGTGCACGTTTGGACGCTCAAAGATTGAGTCATCACTCAGTTTAGAGAATACTTCAATACTTGGCTAACCGTTAGAGATGTGCGCGCGGCCGGTCAGCTGCTCAGCCGGCAGAGCCGCCCCTCTCTGGCAGAGCCACCACCAAGAACTGCCCGAGCGCTCGCTGCCTGGCCTCATGCTGGCCATTTGATCCATGCTCAGTACATGCATATATGTACCCCAAAAAAAATTGTTTTATCTTTATTTTTTATTAATGGAGTTCTCGAATTTGAATTCTTGATTTTGCTATTTGGAGAATAAAGTCAGCAATGTTTGAATATTTATAGCGAGAAAGTGTATATTAAATTATTAGAATAAAAGATGAAATACAGTTTGAAATAGCAGGAAGGTTTGTCTTTTACAAATTATTAAGGGCATCCTTATTCCGGCTTAAAAAAAATAGTCACAATTCTATTTTCAGCTGTCCCGTCAGTATTTTTGTTTTCAACCATAATGTTTTTATCCCAACTTAAAACAATTCAATCCCAAATCAACTACAACTCATTTGTTCTCATTTTATCAATTTATATTATTTTTCAATTTCATATATTTATTTAAATTGAGTTATTTGTAAAATCAAATTAAATAACTACAAATTCAAAAGTAGACAATGAAATTCTGAAAATTACTTAATATAAATTCCTAAATTATATTAATTAAATACCAAAAAATGATGGTAGCTTTGTAGGTTCAAACCTTATTTATTCATAGGTTGAGTGGTAGTCGAACCAAGATCTTTAAAAAAGAAAAAGAAAAAAATACACTAAAATTTTAAAAAGAAAAAGAAAAAATAATAATTACATTGTTGGGAGTGGGAATCAAACCCATGTCCCAAGAATATAAAATGAAGGGCGTTACCACTAGGCTATTAATCATTGTTATGTATAAAATGAATATGAAATAATTTATAAAAATATATTTTTCAAAATAAAATAAAAAAATTTGGAAATCGCCAGTTTGTGGCTGGATTTCGCCACTGTTAGCGCAGCCGAACGCCGGCGGCCGCAACCCCGCTTTCAGCCGCGGGTGCAGCGAATCGCGCTGCTAAGGCCCGGCAATCTCCCTCATCCCCGCCCCAACCCGGCCGCCCCGTTTCCCTCTCCGAATGCGGCTGGGCTAACGGTGCCCTAAATTATGGCTGCATTATTCAGGTAAATTAAAGGAGTACTATACATGATGGTGAATACTGAACAACTGATGAGATTTGTTATGCAGTCGGAAAATCATTCCTAGCTGATCATTAAATAATAATTCCTGCATCATTATGACATGCATGCAAATTTTCATTCCTAAATAAATACAAAATTGATCCACCAAATCACTTAAAATTGCCCAAGATTTCTCTTTCAGGACTTTCCACAAACACAATGCTAGGTATTTTCAATTCTAAACCATGCAATGATGCAATCTGACTTCATAAATAGTAGGCCCAAATCATTTTCAGTTACTATAAGCGTGGAGGCTCATCCTCTTAAAAACTAAAGATTTCACGCCTAAATAAATAAATATATAAAATACTGTTTGAATTGATGTACCAAATCGCTCAAAAACGAGAGTTTTGTGTGAGGTCGTCTCATTATAGAAGAGTTAATATTTTGATTCAAACTCATATTTCAACGGTATTAGTAAAATATGAATTTGATTGTGAATCTTAACCAATCTCACGGTTAACTATTTCACACACGGACAGATTGCTCAAGCAATTTATGCCACGACTATTCAAGAACACAAGGCAGAGGCATCGTGGGATCTACTAGAAACAAGAAGTGCACAAGGAAATGGGCCCAATTTTAAATTACGACTAGGCCCAATAATGACAAGTGGTGTCTCTAAGTCGAGCTCTATTTTGATTCTAGGCCCTAATAAATTTTATTTCATCAAAGACATAAGAGCAACAGCAACAGCCTCGAGAAAAGCCCGCCTTGCCGTGCCCTGCCCGCCATTGCAGTTCGAACCAAAGGAATAGGTCATTCTTTGACACATCATGATACGATCTAATTGTTGGAGTGAAATTTCGATAATAAAAATTGATACCAATTTGAAACATGAGAATAAAATTGATAAGTTGGAAAGATTGAAATAGAATTAACACAGTTGTTAAAAGTTGGGATCAAGTTAATAAATTTTAAAGGTTATGATACAATTGATAAAATCACTAAAAAATCAGGATAGATCCGATCATTAATCGTATTTTAAGTCTTAATTTATCTACTCGTAACACACAAGTGTTGTGTTTCATGATTTTGGGGAATACTTAATTAACCACTGTGGATTAGTTGATCGCAGCCATTTACAAGGGATAATTGTCGAACAACATTATTAAAAATCGAGGTTTCAATTTGATTAAGAGCGACACTCCTGTGCGCGTGGCATGCACAATGATGCACTAGGATTATATCGGTCCAGACTCCGTTTTGACTCGATCCAATTCGATCCATGTTATTTAGTAGAGCGGTACTGTTATTAAGAACAACTATCAATTTTAATCACAGAAAATGTCACTTTTTTATTTGAAATACATTCACTTTTATTCACAATAATAGTAACTTTTAATCATAATTACAATCACTTTTTATTCACAACAACAACTACTCACTTTTAACTCAATCACTTTTAATCAAAATAACAATAAATTTTCATTTTATATATAATAAAAATAACTTTTACTTAGAATTCACGATAAAAAGAGCTAACACAAATTTTTATTTTTTTATTAATTATTTGGTAAACCACGTCACCATGATGATCGTATCGATCAGCAAAACATTGCGCGCAACATGGAAAAGTGTTCCCCACTATGGCTCTTCATATATCTACAAAAATAAATTATAGTGGTAAAATAATTATTTTTGGAATACATCATACATGTAGTCATCACTTTCCGGCAAACAAGACACTTCAATCTAAACATTATTGATGAAATGTTGTAATTTACAAGTATACCACAAAATTAAAATTAAGATTCTTGGCAATTTTCTTTGAAAAATTTAAGCCCATATAAATCAAGCTAAAGAGTATTAGTTCTATTTAGAGTAGTGACAAATGTATATAAATTTGTAAATACAGAATTGGACTTTTTAGGTATTTATTTATAAAATCAGTTTATAAATATTAATTAATTTAAAATAAATATATACATATTTACTCTTATGTTATAATTTAGGAAAAGTTTAACTTTTTCATTGGGTATCCACATATTTATCTTCAAATTAAACTGAAAATCATGTTAATTTATCATATGTGATGGTACACAACTGACTAATATTTAAGTCTATGCATTATCTTTGTGGCTCTGTTTGATGTCACGTCATGAGCACAATGATTGTCTAGTCAAAACAAAAAGTTTCAATGTAATAAATTAATCCTCATAGATTACAAAATCTTGGAATTTGAGTAGGCCCATAATTTTCACTTACATCGCATCAATATGTATCATCCCACCAACATTTGTCTCCCCTTAATTTATCTTAAATCTTTGATTAGGTGCAGATATGCCCATTAATTCTTACAATCTCTGATTAATAGATGGGATTAACACCTCATTAACCACTAATTCCACTTGTTATTTCTTCTTCCAACAATAATTTTTATATGACGCACACAATGTATCAACGTATTAGGTATTGATCTCGAGTTTCAAATTTGTTTTAATTGTAAATTCGTCTTTATTTTACTAATATATAATACCATTCCAAGAAAATAATCAAAATCAACTATATATATATATATATATATATATATAGATGCATTAGGATAAAACTACAATTTTAATATATAACTAAGACTAAATCTAAGTCATTGGATTCAAAAATGGATGGTTAAGATTTGTCAAAAAAACACACATAATCATATAATTAATCTTATATCATTATACGAGTATGAAAGTGAAAAAATAAATAACAGAATGTGATTTATTTTATGTGGTTGCCATATTATGTGGAATCATTACTTCACTAAATCTACCCACAATAATTTTCATGAAAATATCTCAAAATTTTAACATACTGTGTATAATAAAATTATTTGTGTTTTATGATAATTAATTATACAAAAATGTATAGGTAGTATATGATGATGATATCTTAATGGTATAATGATGTTATCCATATAGTATGATGATTAATCAAGTTAAAATATTTTGACTGTGTATGATGATTATAGTTATAATGTATAATGAATACTTTTGGTTTGTTATGATGATTCTTCATAAGCTATGCAATGATATGTAATGTGTAAAAAATATGTCGTACGTACTAATACAAATCTAAATCATCATATATATTTTTACATTCATCATATTACAATAATTATATCATTACATAATGTAATGCATGATCATCATAACATTTGTCAATCTCCATTATCATAGAATGACACCACAATTTCTCTATAATATGACTATAAATGTAAATATTTGATGAATAAATCTCCTTCCATAAATCACAGCTAATACCATGACCACAAATTATACATTAAATAATTCACTTACCATAAAAAACGAAAATGACCAAAACTGAAAAATATTGATTTACTAAAATGACTTTAACAGAATTATTAATTGGATTAATACTGCCACGAAATCATTTAAATCTTAAAATCCGACGCTCAATAATTAGTCTCAGTTATGCATTAAAAATTATTCTCATTTAAATACATGTTTAGGACACGTATGTGTCAATTTATTTCGTTACTACTAAATATATTGGTGATATTTCAACCGACCATTTTTTTTGATAATGCACTGGCGACAATAGTCATTCTCTCTAGATTTTTTCTGATGTCAACTATAGTTTTGAAAATGACATCTCTGGAAACAACAACATTATAATATTAGCACATTTTTAACTTTATTATGTTAATAATAATTTATTAAATTCTAGTCATATTTTTCTAAATTATTTTAAACAATGCTACTCCCTACGTCCGCCATTAAAAGTCTCATTTTATCATCTCGCTACGTCCGCCATTACATGTCCCATTTTTTTTTACTATTTTTGGTAAGTAGGTCCCACATTCAACTAACTCATTCTACTCACATTCAATTATAAAACTAATATATAAAAGTGGGACTCACAATCCACTAATTTTTTTCACTCACATTACCTTACATTTCTTAAAATACATGCCGTTTTTAAATAGATCACCTATTGGCGGTCGGAGGGAGTATATTGTAAATCAAGATAGGATCACTATGTAAACACTGTTTTCAACTGGCACAAATTTAACTATATTAAATTACTTAGTGGTGCAGATTAGGTGGAAATATTTGATGGGCCTTTTACTTTCCAAACTCATTAAAAAATATTTTTGCAATATCTGTAATAATCCACCACTATTTTTTATTTATTTATATAACCTTTTCCACAGATTAGATAATTATAGTCGTCAAAATTGCTCTTTTATTGGCTAATGGAGATTTTCAAAATCCTTTGGTGTCTTAATTATACGCTTCCAATCAAAGTTAAACTTCGTGTAGTTTCACCTAGTCCCATATTAGATTATGTGAATTAAATCTTAATGGTTAAATCTGATGATAAATCACTTTGTAACTGAAAGATCGTAATAATCCGATCTCGTTTTTTAAAAGGGAAAAGATAAATGTACATAAATTGTACATACATAATACTCTTAAATTTTGAATTGGAATGAATCAATTTTATTTAAACTGATTTTATTATTAATTATATTATTTTTTTACTAAATTGCCCTATTATATTTTCAAAGATATGTTTGAAAAATTGGTTTGATAAACCCTCCAAACAGAACTACAAAGATTATATATAGACCAAAATGTTTGCCACCTCTATACATTCAGATATGATAAATTCTCATGATTTTCAGTTTGATTTGGAGATAAATATGTAAATATCCAATAGAAAAATTAATTTTTTCCTAAAAATAAATTTATAATATATTAATTTATTTTAAATTAATTAGTATTTATAAATTGATTTTAAATATAAAATACCTACAAAATTCAAAATTTGAGTCTAGCTAATCCTTTTTTCAAATCTTTTATAGAAAAAAATAAAACGAAATTAAAAATAAATGAAGAAGGTAGCTAGTTGTCACTTGTGAAAAAGACATTTTCCCCCATAATTTACCCTTCGGTTTTTCCGGACAGCTTTGTTGTATGTATTCGTTGTTACAAGATTCCAAAATGCTTGGGGCATTACATGTGTTGTCTTTCTTGTTGTTTCTTTACTCTTAGTTTCTAGTGGAATCTATAATGAAGAGGTGGATGGACCTGCACACTAGCTAGGTGCAATTTTTTGGATAAATCCAGTTAAATTGATTCATGTGGCAAATAAAAATTATAATATGGTCCAACATAATCGTTTATAGATTATGTGTGTTAATGACTATGTATTGATTGACCTAATTAAGTGATATATTAAGTTAATATAAATATGGGGGACGACCAATGATCAATAAAAGTATGTGACTTAATGTGCATATACCGTTTTGGATAATTTTTATTTTGTTATTAGGAAAATTGAAGTTATAATAAAGTTCGGGATTAGTTTGGAGAGGTTGTTTCTTGGAAAAGTGCTAAGCATACACTTATAGCAGCTATGTTGTTTTGAGGCATCCCAACATAGAGTATGACTATAAAACTTTATTCAATGACTGCAAATTGTGGACATTATTGAAAGACTCGTAAGTTATATTGTAACAGTAAATCTGTAGTCATGTGCTCTAATAACAACATGAGCTTATCAAAGTCAAAGCATACATTCATCAAATTCGTCGCTATTAAGGATAGAATTCAGAGTTAACAATTGCAATTGAACATTTAGGTACAACTTCCATGCTTGCCGATCCTTTCCCTAATGGTTTACCGCCATTATTCTTTCACGAACATGTTTCTCACATGGGTGTTCGACCCTATGATACTTTGGTAGTGGGAGTTGATGTCAATCTATGTCATGACATTCATTTTTAGTTATTATGTATACACTTTAGTTATTTTGGTTTTAGTTACTCTGAACTATAATTTGGTATTTTATGATCTCACTAAGGCTTCAATGTGTCAGTTTGAAATAGGCATGCGCAAGATCACATAGTATGTAATTTTTCATGTCGCACACTCTTATTTTGATCCATGTTACTAGATGTGTTGATATATGTGATCACTAATGAGTTTGGTGATGTATACGTGTTATGACTTAAATTTCTTTGATTCTATACTAACATATTTAGTAGATGAGATTGGTTGAGATGATTGATATAGATAGTAAATGCGCGCAATTTCAGTAAGGTACAACCATTTGGTGACTTTTATGTTGGTCTAAGTGAGAGATTGTTGGAACATTATAATATGATCCAACATAATTGTCTCAAGGTTATGTATATTAATGACTATCTATCGATCGATTCAATTAAATGATCTACTAAGTTAATATAAATACAGGGGTCGAATACATTGGAGAAATTCAAATAGAAAATTATTCTTATATAATTTTTAAAAATTTAAAAGAATTCCAAACACATTCCCCCCACACTTTTTGATTAATGTATTTTTAAAAAAAAATATATGATTTGTTTATACTAAAATAACGAATATGGAGAAAAAAAAATCAAAAATGGATAATCAATATATTAATTTACAAGGGTAACTTAAATATTTAATTGAACTACCTTCCAAAAATAATATTTAATTCAACTCATTAACTTACCATTTATACCTAAAATTAAAATGACAAAAATAAGATTAAAACATGTACATAGAGAGAGAAAAAGATTGTAATCTTTTTTTGCAATTTTTCTTAAAAGAGAAAAGGAGGGAAAAAAATAGAAAATAGAAAATAGAAAATAGAAGGTTTTACACATTAGTAGTTTCAAGGAATACTCTAGTGGCAAAGGCATGGAAGAATGGTCTTGTCTTACTGGACTTATATTACTTATTACTTAATCTGTAAGTAATGGTGACATAAACATCATTGTACACACACACATTAATGCTTAATTCCTCCTGATTAACAACATAACTACTACTGTTAATCAGTTCATAAGACAGTCTGCAATGATAAAAAGGTAATTAGTGCTGTAACATCATTCATAGATAGTGATTGAAAGTCCTCCTCTTTTATTTATATTACTCATGAAAACATATTGTAAAAATTAAGGTCCCACTTCAGCTAATTCCATAAAATTCTCTCCTCATAACTTTTCGTTGACTTCTGGTCAATCCCATAATTTTTGAAATTGGAACATAAAATCATAACTTTTGACATTTTCTCAATTATCTCACATATCAAAATTCCAGTGAAATTGGTGGTGACGTGTCAGCCGTAATTTCCGACGTGGACAAAATATCTATTCTTCAAAACGATGTCGTTGAGATAATTGGCATTTAAATTATAACTTTTCGTTGAATTGTGGCCGACACGTCACCGCCAATTTCACCGAAATTTTGATATGTGGAATAATTGAGAAAATGTCAAAAGTTATGATTTTTTATTCAAGTTTCAAAATTTATGAAATTAACCAGAAGTCAACGAAAATTATGATTTAAATGACAATTATCCCTTAAAAGAAAGGGAAATGCAGGAGTTGACGAATAGCATAACGTTATAGCATGATACACATAAAAAAAAAAAAAATTTGTTCTTTTTCACATTTTACAACAATGCATTAAATTCATTAATTCTGATCCTAATACACTCATCTTCAATCCAAATTATTCAAAACAAATATTTAATATTTGAAATTCCCCAATTAATTAGAATTCTAGCAAATACTAAACTAGTTACCAAGTTTAAATTAGCTAGAAATATAAATAAAAAGTGGTGAAGATTTTTAACTAAACAAGTGTTGAGTTAATCTATGGTACAACACTTGTAGAAAAAAAGGTGCCCTCTCTATGCATATTGCCCACCACCACATATTGCTATAAATACTTGTACATAATGAAAAAGGGACTACTCCTTAGATGGTGAAGAAATTCCCTCACACCCCCAACCACACTCTTAACCAAAGAAACAAGTGAATGACACAAGATATAGGCATAGAACAACCTAAAGTCATTTTGAAGGTGAGCGTCGAGCGCGATGGAGAAGCAGGGCACGTGCATTACTAACTCATCCACGCCTACTCTAGCAGCACGAGTTAGTATTTCATGTGTCCTTCTTCCCCATCACGACCGTTCAATCTTGTTCCGACATGACTCAAAATTTTTCCAGGTAATAAATTGACAAATTTATTACAAATTGGAAGTGTTTTGTCTCATGAAGATGTAATTTTCAACTATAAACACAAATATAGTGGCGTTAATTGTCATTATAAGTAGTTGTCAAGCTAGATTAGCATATTGGACCGGTTTTAGAAGTACGTGAGTGTTGGAGAAAGTGAAGCACAAAGCTAATGGTAGAGACGTATGGTCATCATCTATGGGTGAGATTTCTTGATTTGAAATACGGTTTCCTATCATTGATCATAATTATTTGTTTAATTAATTTGCTCGGCCAACATGATGTGTTTATAGTGATATTATTTTAACATGATGTCATATTTTTGTAGGGTGGAGAGGTTTTGCATCTCCCATGGTTGAATCAAGAGATATTTACTTTTGTAATTAGCAATAAATGTGGATAGTGGTGGATGTAGGGGGTCGGGAGTGGGGGGTCGACTCCCGGACAACTAATTTTTATTAGGGTCGTCGTAAAACCGTCATAGTCGCTCCTTCGTCCGGATGACCAGAACTGTATGAGAGAACCTGAGAAAGAGAAACGTGACTGTGCGAGAGCAAGATGTTGTATGAAGAAATGTAGGAAGAAATTTTTTATCATTTTTTTGCCACCTCCATTTTTCGATTATGAATCCGCCAGTAAATGTGGATAGACTTATTGGGCTTAGATCGTACGATTTTTCAATAGATTTTGCCTCAAGATTGAGAGAATTGCTGCAATGGAGAAGTAGATGGGTAAAAGTGGTTTGCTGTTTCATTCCCCACCTCAACAAACATCAAAAGTGCAATAGTGGTATCGTGATCTGAGTCGAGGTGGACTCTCTCTCTCTCTCTCTCTCTCTCTTCTCTCTTTCTCTGTGGTGATCGACAAAGACTACAAAGATAAAAGCATAAAGAAAAGAGAAAGCAGAAGTGAAGAAGAAGTAGATGGTGAATAGTCCTTAGCAATTATGCGTGGGCTGGATACCACTGCCCATGTTAGAATGCTATCTCATTCTATATTAACTATTAGTTCTGCCAAACTCCTACAATACTACGTGAATGAGTGATTTTTCATTTTCAATCATGAG
The DNA here is from genome assembly GCA_034509125.1 of Monilaria moniliformis. Classification (NCBI taxonomy): domain Eukaryota; kingdom Viridiplantae; phylum Streptophyta; class Magnoliopsida; order Caryophyllales; family Aizoaceae; genus Monilaria; species Monilaria moniliformis. The sequence goes on from JAYDZE010012445.1 coordinate 10,856, forward strand.
AGCATCGTTTCACTAACTAAGCCATCCTATCCTTGAAGCTTTTCTTGAACTTAAAGTGGGGAATGGATGGCCCTATCTCCCCCTCCAATGGGTTTTTCTTTATTTTTTCAATTTATTATTTAACGAAATGGGTGGTTAGTCGGTACGGAGTAGTGGCTGCCAAAAAGGACCTCCGTATCAGAGTTCTATTGATCAATTTGGAGACCGGAAGTACTCTTCCATCCATGACGGTGTAATGATAAAGCCGTCCCTCCCCGCAGACCTCAACGCATTCTTACTGAGAAAGATTTTCGTGAAAAAATACCAATTGAAGCGGAGGGTTTCTTCAAACAACAAAGTGACAGAATTTTAACTTGTATTAGAAAATTTTTATTTAGAAGGAGAATGAAATCTTGCAAAATTCATGGTAGCTTTCTCTTTTGCATCATTCACATTTTACAACCAAGCCTCATTCATGAGCACTTGACTTGTTTCTAAAGTAGCCGATGTTGGGAGTTGGTTGTTCCTTTGAATATGAAATAATTTTGCAATTCAGGTGTGATTGCTCAGTTTCTTCCTCTCATCAAACTCACTTGCTGCGATTCATCAGTTGCATTATATGACCTGGTTTAATAGTAGGGTGATTAACAATAGTGAGATACAGGATACAGCAACATGCTAAGAGTAAGAAGATCTGATTCTACCACAGCTGAGATATGAGAATGAGATGCATATATTACAGGAGATTATGCAACTATAGCAACCATGATCAGATCCATGTCGACGACTTACCAGGTTGTTTTTACTAAATAAATTTCACCACTGCTCTACAACAGCTATGAGTGTACGCCACAGGAAAATCAATTAAATTTGACCACCAACTGTAATTTCATGTCCCTGGCCTTTAAAGCTCTATAATTGCATCACACTCAACTATCTATGATCGTAGAAGCAATGACTTTAGAGCTTGCATGGCAAGATAATGCTGTGAGTTGATCAATTATGCCCTATTATCGCCTAACGCAGCAACAAAGCTGGAGGATCTTATGTAGCAACTTTTGTCAAATTAACCATATCACAGATGACCAAAATCAACCAACATTATAAGGACCTTTAAACTGACCACATCAATAAGGCCAAAGGTTGCAGTTACTATCTCTGGACCTTCCCAATGGAGTGCAAATACACTGAGATCGAAACAATGCTGCAAACAGAACAACTTTGATGGTAAGACTATATAGCTCATTATAATTTATAGCTAACTGCCTCAATATTTCAACTGAAAAACACTACTCACGTGGAACCAAGAAAGAAAGCAAGGGATAGATGAAATCCAAACAGGAAGACAGACACGACTGCTGTCAACAACATTGCAACTGATGTAGAGTATACCTGCAGAAAACCATGAAAATTGAGCCATTTTTTTTATACCAGAATTGTTAACAGGAGATAGTAACACGATAAAAGAGTATTCCCTTGCTGCCAACTGCATTAGGGCTAGAGAGGGAGTATCAATGTTATAAACCTTGCTATTTGTTTGATGGGCCACAAATACATAAATATGCTGAAGAACTCAGGGTAAAAAAAAAAAACCAATCTTAAAACCATTTCTTCAAGGTTTACATGATATCCAGCAGAAGAATGGTGGCCATCTATCTTGATTGTGGCTTCGGTACCCATAAACGAGACATGCCATCAGTTGTACTTTGATTCTATATATCAGGAATAACTAAGTATCTTCCTTCAGAGACACCACCAGTTCTTAAGGGTATATAATGATCATACTTTGTTTCAACAAATTGTCTTCCAATCCTCATAAATATGCAACCATCTATGGATAAGACAATTTACCCTTGATCAAAACATATTTTGACCCAACTTTAAGTCTCCACTTACTTGTTCAAGAATCTTATTTGTGTCTGTGACCTATTTCACACAAATCACATATATTCTTAATCACCTTTTTAGTACTAGCCCACTAAGAAAGCATTTCAATGCACTGCTCAGAAGTATTCAAGAATGAATGGAGTATAATCTAATAACTAATTCATGCTTCAAATGAAAAGCAAGTGTGCTACTATGCTGAAAGCAACCAGTCTTTACCTTCACGATGTTGTCGGCATATTTCATGACCATTGATACAGCAATGCCACTGCATTAACATCAAGAGTATCACAAAAAGTTGGAGCAAATAGACTATTAATAAAAATGGTATGCATGAACAATGTTTAACAGCAGAAAGGTAGGTATAAGAGTACAGGCAACAGGAGAAACAATGATTTTCTCAAATATCCCAGCTGCACGCTACAATTTTTATTTTTTTTTGAAAAGTCCAAAAATAATGTCTTGCTACCTACAACAAATAACTTATCCTAACCCTCTCAAGTATAAGCAATGACATGCCAACAAAATATAAGAATGAGTACGAAGATCGATCGAGCTCCTACTTTTTAGATTGGGGAAGTAAGAAAAATTATTTTCAAATTTCCAACTTTCAATGCCAATCTAAAATAGGACAAGCAGCATGCTCTGTGTTGATGGAGCATTAAACTGCAAATCATCCAAAATCAACAAGAATCCTTGTTGAGGCAGAACCAGCACAATCAGCATGCATCAAGTTAACAGACTCATAGGAATAGATCCCCAGAAATAGATCCCCAGAAATACGTACCTAAGAGCATGGTTCAAAATCATGAGACAAGTAATGAATGAATATCCATGAAAGAATCCCCTGCAAAGAAGGAAAAAAATGCAAACTTCTTTAGAATGCCAAAACTGAAGTCAGAAGACCACCTAATAATCTGGGTCAAGGATGTTACTAGAATATAGAATTATATATGGCTCAATATGAACTAAAGCCCTGTGCGCAAGAGTCATTAAGAGACTATACCATCAATAGAGTTCCATCTATCTCCTTCCAGCGTAATTTCATTGGTTATAGAACAAATGAGTACTCAAATTATTTGAATTGCTGATATATATCAAAGCGGTAAACAAATTACGAAGTATTTAAACGTACTTGTTCATAACAGCATCAAAATCTTGAACGACTATTGCGATGGCATTGAAAATCATCCCAAATACATACAACCAGAAGTTCTGAACATTAATGTTCCTTGAAGGCCGCTTTTTAATTATAGCCTAGAAAACAAAAACAAATATCAAACAAGCCCCAACAAATTTTCATGACTGTTTTCTTAAGGATGCAGAAAGCATAATCAACAATATTGAGATGGGGTCTTTTGATAAGAAACAATAAGATTTATTCAGAAAGAATGAGTTAAGTCATTACAAAGGGATGAATAAATTATAAAGGCAGTGACATCCTAGGTAAATATACAACTCCAATCTCTGGTATCATCTAAAACAATATAAAGACCTTGAATTCTTTGTGATTTGGGGTGATAATGATTATGGTTTTTATCAGAAGAAAACACACACATATACACACGCAGATACAAACAAACATAACTACATCAAGAGTTTCCATGCTGCAAAATGGATGACTTACTAAATGATTCTATTTCTTTTTCTTAAGAAATAGAAAAGGACTGATCTAGAGATAGAAGAGATGTACTACCAATTTACCTCAGTGTAAACTCCAGCAAAACCACTAAGAAGAGCCATGACCTGAAATGATCAACCAAGAGTCAATGAAGCTAGAACTGCAAAACTTTAATAAAATAATTTACCTCCACTGTTGCACTAAAAGAGGACACGAAGGACATGCTTGTTTGGATACAATGTCTTCCGACACTAACTAGACTATAACTTCCTTTCTCTTTCTATAATCAGCAACTGAATTTAGTAGGTGAAATGACTGTTATTTGGTCCCCGAGGAATGCGAAATGGAACGTTAGATTATCATGATTTAGCTTTTTCCGTTCCACTTTTCCTGCTAATGCTATCTCAGATAGTATTAACATACTGAAAAGGATTTTAAAATGGGAGATTTGAGTTTCAACTTACAATTGCCATCATCCAACCCTGCAAAGGTGTCTGCAACACGTTATCTGAACTGAGTAAGATGGATTAAAAAGAAAATATGAGGATGCCATAAAGACATTGACAATGGGATAAATAAGGTCAGGATTCCAAGATAAAGCAGAAAGACAAAAGCTGGACTGAAAAATAATACATTTGTGTGTGTGTGAGCATCTGTTTGTGTATCTCAGCCTACCACAAAAATATGACAAACATTCTAAGTTACGCTTAAACACAATGACACAGATACACAGCCAATCTATTGACTAAAAGGTTTTGAGGCTAGAGTAGATTATTAGCTCTCTCTCACATGGCATTCTCAATTACACTTTAAGCTACATAAAAAGGCAAAGAAAATTGGTACTAGACCAGATAGCTTAATGTAAAGGATCAAGTCAAAACTCTCACATCCTTACTTGGAGTTAAGTTGTGCTGTTGTACACCCTGCACAAAGTAGAGCAAAAGCTGCCCATTGAATCTCGCTCAACCTGAAAAGGTGTTCTTCTTTAGTTTCACATTTGTTATGTTGGTTTGAAAATTGAACAGCAATAGCAAGAAACATAATGAAAACTTTAGTGTATGATTACATCTAAAAGATCTCCAAAAATTTAAGAAGAAGGCCACTCTCAGGAGCTTCTGTCAAGTACAGATTTTGGAACTTGGAAGTATAAACTCAATAATAGTAAGGTTCCAGGAATAACTTACTTTCTCTTGAGAATGATGCGGTATAGCACACCAGTGCTGATGATGTTAAAGTTCTTTAATATTTGGTAACCTGGAGCATCTACATATGCGAAGATGTAATACTGCCAAAACAGAGAACTTCAGGAAAAAACATGCCACAGAAAAGAAATTCACTGGGAATTTTTTTAGTGATGAGAACCTACCTGAAGTAGATTCTTGACGAGGTAGAGAGCTGCAGGGATGGGGTATACACTAACTTCATCCCATGTTGTACTCAACCTGAAGGAGGATTTGAAACAGGGGAGAACAATTTGAATCAACTAAAAGGAAACAGGAACTACTGACGTTCAAACAAATTCAAAATCAGATTTAGCTATTCCAGAAGATGCCACCCCCAAGCATGCAATCATTTCAGGATGGTAAATTTATGGCTCTAAAACCTTTTGGCAGGTAATATTGCAATTTAAATTCATGAACATTTACTAGAGTCTAGCAAAGAAATAGAGCTTCATCACAGGATTCAGGCTGGCGCATATTTAGATATGTGGTTGATCAGATTGTACTCTACAAATCTTTAGTTAGTTACGTGTAGTCTAAATAAATTGTTCCCTAAATACCTTTCCAAGTCATAGATTTAAGAAAATGTGTGCATAAATCCATGAGTCCATAGCTCTGTCATTTAGTGGAAAAATGAATAGCAAACGGAAAAAAACCTGTTATCATCAGTAACACCTTCACTCCTCCAGATTCTCGCTAATGCAGCAAGTGATAGTGCACATTTCAAACTCTCTACCTAATCAGAAATAATGAATTTCAGAACATTCTTCAAGAGATACAGTCCCTTTGCAAATAAATTAGAATTGAAAAGAGCATAGCTCAATAATAATAAAATAATTAAACAAAGAGGAAACATTATCCACTCACCAGAAAATTAGCAGTTGTGACGCTGTACTCATACTTGCCAGCCCTTTTTGACCAGACGATAAGAATTGCTTGTGAACTTGTAAGAACTGTCAATGCCAGTGTCACAACAGACCTGTTTTTTACGATTAATCAAACAGAATGGGCTATGAAGGCTTCCCCAAGTAGTTTGGTATTCTATACTCGTAAGATGAATAAAGGAATTTAAGACATCCATACTTGCGCTTCCACTTAGTACGGTCTGCAGAGCCACCTACTAAAGCAACCAAATTACTAGGAGGGCCTGCAATTTATTAAAAATAAAAAATGAGGATACAGATAGGCAAGCCTGGTAAAGTGTATATGGAGCCTGGAGGTGTGCGGCACCTGAATGCGGTTTCCCTCTTAAGCTCTCAACATCATCATGAACTGAATCTCCGTCTTTATCCTAAATAATTTATCCCACAAAAGTAGAGAGTGACTAAAAGGTAAACTCCATTCTTAAGGCAAATTCCAGATGTGCTTAAACTAGAATAACGGAATCTTAAGAATTCAGTGTGAGCTGATCTCGAACTAGTGAAGAGCAAAGAGATTCAAAGCATTATAACGAAATGTTACATATAGGTAGCTGGAGCAAATCAAATTAACAATGCGGTGCAGGAAAACTAAAAGTTAAACGAAGCGTGATCCGGAACAAGATAGAGAGACTTGAGATGTCTTAATAACATCCGAACTCGACGGCAGCGAATATCGCCAAGATGGACGAAGACATAGTTAGCAAGCAGATTCAGATAATCAAATTGAGTAGAAGAGAAAGAGGCAAACCTGATCCTTAATTCTTCTGTACTCCATTCACGCTCTCTCTCTCTCTCTCTCTCTCTCTCTCTCTATCTCTCTCTGTCTCTCTCTCTCTATCTGGGAGAGAGGGCTGACGGCGGGTACCGCTGGCTGGTCAGCTAAATTGGACAGAGAGCAGCGTCTGGAGCAGATATGATGCGGCAGCGGAGGCCTGTAGGTCGTTTCTGATTCGAAAATATGGAAGCACGACCGACTGCGGCGCCTGCTGTTCGGCCGGTGGGTGCCAGATGGTTAGTGTCGCCGGAAAATTGGAGAGAGAGATTCAGATCGAGAGTGAGAGGAACGAGAGATAGGAAAGAGAAGGATGATGAGTTGGGCCTAAATTAATTGAATGAGGAATGGGCTGTTGGTCATGGTAGTTAATAAAAGAATTGGGCCATGCTTACGGGTTGATTTAACTTAGTAATGGACTGATTTTGTTCGGCCTTGAGGAGTTGGAATGTTGGATTATGACTAAAGTTATATTTCTGTCCTCTCAAATACTCTATCTGTCCACGAAAAATAGTCTCATTAAAGTAATTTGAGAGAGAAAATATGGTTGATAAAGTAGGAGAGAGAGAAAAAATAGTTGGAGAGATAAAAAATAGTGAGTCCTAGTTGTATAAGTTGTAAATAAATTGATATTTATGGGTATTGTGTAGTTGAAAATTTTCAAAAAAATCGAATAAGACTATTTTTGGTGAACGAATCAAAATGAAAAAATATGACTATAAAAAGTGGTGGGTCCTAGTTGTATAAGTTGTAAATAGATTGATATTTAGGGGTATTGTATTGTCAAAAAAATTTCAAAAATATGACCAAAATAGAAAACCATGACTATTTTTCGTGAACAAAGAGAATATTATTTATTCTTCAGTGAATTAAGAAATAAAAGTTCAAATGGAGCAGTTATAGCTGACCGCTCAAGATAAGTTATGATAAACGTCATGAATTAGTTAAGTAAGTAATTATTGTTAGTCAAACATGAAAACCGAGTATTGTGTAATTATATTCACATTTCTATATAACCATCGCAATCTCTGTTAAAACAGCAAAATATAAAAATTGCCTCTGAACTAATCAGCACGCTGCAATTCTTACCTAACCACCTTTCTAATCAACTAACTCAATTACTTACTTTAAGGATGTGTTTGGTACTATGAAATTGAGGTTTTGAATTTGAAATTGGTGGAATTTTGAGGGTGTGTTTGGTACCATGGAATTGAGGTTTTGGATTTGAAATTGGATCCACCAATTTCAAATCTATTATTTGGTACGACAAAAATATTTAGATTTGAAATTAAATTTTTAATTTCGTAATTTGAATTTCATAACTAAAGTAAATATATGGAATTTTATACCCCTAGTGTGTGCTCTCTTTCACACACACACCCTCACTCTCTTTCCCTCTCGCTCATGCACACACACACATATATAGACCCTCTCTCTCTCTCACACACACACACCACTATCTCCTTCCTTCTCTAGTTTCTTTTTGGCATCTAATTTTTAAATTATATCAATTTTTTAGTCACTTCATTTAGAATTTTCATGGTTTGTTCTTCAGATATTTTTAGAAGAATAAAATATATTTATTCATTTGATGAGAATACAATTATTTGGTATGTTGGGTTTAATTTTGTGAACTAACTGTATGTTGATGCCTAAGAAGATGTGTTTGGATTATATAAAATATATAATATATGTCATATTTATGAAAGTGTGTGTTTGGTATCATGAATTTGTTTAGTGCAAAATATATAATAATACACACACATACACATAAATGCTACATAATGTATATAAATAAAAATAAAATAAATTATTCAAATAAAAATTAATGTCGAATTTTGGTTAATTTTTTGACTTACCAAACAAAAGATTTAGAATTAAAACACAATTTTATGTCAATTACTTAACTTTATCAAACAAAGGATTTGGAAATGAATTAAAACATCATAACTTTAAAATAAAATTACAATTCCAACACAATTCCAAATTCATTCTACCAAACACACCCCAAACTTTAAATTTATCATATTCCATTACCTAGTAGGCCTACGTATGCATGGGATAATCTGTCCCATAATTTTCTGTATTTTATTTTATTCCACTATTAATTTCATTATTTACTCATGAAAAAAAAGTAAATGTTTATTAAATGTTTACTTGTGTAACAAGATTTTGAATAAGCCAACAGCTGATCCATGTCGTCTGAATAATTCAAATCAATATTACTTCTATAATAGCAACATTTTTCACATACTTCATAGACATAATATTTTGACTTGGCATTTTTTCGTTTAAAAAAATATTTTAAAAAATGTTATTGCACGTAAGACAAACCAAGTCCACCCTCAATCTCTTTATAAAAGCAAATGCTTCGAAATATTAAGTAAAAATCTGAATTGATCAACCAGAAACATGAACATGGCTGCATTAGAATTAGGGTTTTTAGTAATTTCTGCTCTAGCAATTACTACTTCAGCTCAGCCACTACGCCCTAATTTCTACGAAAAATCATGCCCTCAAGCTTTGCCAACTATCAAGCGTGTGGTCGAGGAGGCCTTGGAGCAAGAAAAGCGCATGGGCGCCTCTTTACTGCGACTACACTTTCACGACTGCTTCGTACAAGTATGAGGACCAGATTTCTTATTACATAATATTCGTGTAATGTACGAGAAAACTAACGTGTTGGTTGTGTTTGATGTGCAGGGTTGCGATGGGTCCATTCTTTTGGATTCGAGTCCGGTGTTTGTGAGTGAGAAATTTGCAGCACCTAATAATAATTCGGTAAGAGGATTTGAGGTGGTTGACAGAATTAAGTCGGCGGTCGATGAAGCCTGCGGCGGCCCGGTGGTGTCGTGCGCCGACATTCTGGCAGTTGCTGCCCGTGATTCCGTTGTAGGGGTGAGTCATCTTAACCATATCATTTTCTTGAAAGAGTAGTGAGAAATGTATATAAATTGTACAATACATAATGGGCTTTTTTAAGATATTTTATATTTAAATCAGTTTATAAATATTAATTAATTTTAAATATATTTATATATTACATATTTATTCTTCTGTAATAATTTAAGAGAACATTAACTTTTCCAAATTAGATATCTGCATATTTATGAAAAGATTAACTTTTTCATTGTATATCTACATATTTATCTCTAAATCAATTTTGTGGCTTTGTTTGAATGATCTATCAAACCAATTTTTCAATCATATCTTTGAAAATATAATAGGGGCAATTTAGTAAAAAAAATATAATTAGTAATAAAATAAATTTAAATAAAATCGATTCAGTTCAATTTAAAATTTAAGAATATTATATATATGCAATTATATACATTTATCTTTTTCCTTTTAATAAATCCTGCATATAAATATATAGGGATGATTGATTATATAGAAATTATATTCTTTAGTAACTAACAAAATCGATTTGCAACTCTAAATCTTCTACGATTTACGGTTTAGAAGAATTATTAATATTGTAATATATAAAATAATATTGATCCACATGAAAATTAACTTCGATCATTCATTGAGTCAATATATCATCCATAAATACACACGAATATCTATTATAACTCTCAAAATATACTTATACAATGGAAAAAACAATGAAATTTTGATCTTTAGATCCTCAAATTTTTTTTTACTTGTCAAAAATCAAGTATTCACATTTTGTTTTTGGTTGTCGAAATCGTTGGAAATTAAATTAAATGATCTTCTAAAGTTTTGAGGAATAAATTCATCAAGTGATCTAGAGAGAGAGAGAGAGAGAGTGATTAATGGAATGTGAGAAAGTTATGGGTTTCGAAGGTCACCTGCCATATCCCTGGCATGCCCACCTGAAATTTTACATACATACGCACGCACGCACGCACTAATAATATTAATGTAGTCCTAATAATATAATGTGTGTATGTGTGTGGACTACTCAAAAATATATGTGATATATTTAACTTTTTCCGGTTTATAGTGTGTTGATTTGCTTGATTTAAGAAGTAATTAATGATTATATCCATATATGAATACGATAAAGAGTGATGCTAAACAGTCACATTATGGCTGCCCACACACGATTTTTTTTTTTTTTAAGAAATCGGACTGATTCAGTTAAAATTGGTTCACCTAATGAAATTCAATTTATAATCTCTCTCTAAAATTGGTGGGAAAATGACTACTATGTAAATGAATATTAATGTATTATTATTTTGTCGAATATATTAATTATTATACTATTGTGTGGGTTGCCACTAAGCTTTATTGTTCCATATATAAAATCTAAGATCATAAATTTTCAATTACGAAATTATCCATTTCATCAACTAAATTTTTGAAATGAGCAAAATAATAAGTATAAAGTTAGTATGAGTAGAACCACGTAGAGATGGGTGGGGTAGATTTCGAGATTGAGACTTGCAGGTTTCTGAGAGTGACAGACTGTATGAATCTAGGCATTAATCACTATGTATACATTTATCCATGGAAGTAACTATAGATCTTATTATAACCTGGGATCATTATACATTTCAATAATTTAATTTCCCTATCTATCCCTTAACTTTATGTCGTAATGTGCATATTAATGCATATGTGCAGCAAAAACAACACACAAAAATTTAAATAAATCCGAATTTACTTAGAATTTAGAAATACATATCTCATTCAGAGACATATATTCAGATAAATATCTCATTTATTACTATTTTATATCGAGATATAAATTTAATAAGCAGTTAGGTGCATGGGTGAACTTGTATCCGATCAAAGATCATGTTATCGATACTAGCTACTAATTGCTCTTTAAATTGATGCGGTCTTATAAGACGCAGTGGCGGACGCAGAAACAAATGTTGGTAAGGGCTAAAATCCTCTAATTTCCAACTTTTCGATTTTCTAGGCATTGGCTCGGTAAAGGCTAAAGACAATTCCCGGTAATACATTGTGGATTTCTCTTTGATGGTTGAACATCCAAATGTTGCAGGAGGAGTTTTATTTCAATCGAGATTCATATATTACTATTATGAGATTCTTCGAAATTCAAATTTCAATGTATGTGAATTACAAAATGATATTATATGAGTAAAAATAAAATTGTTGAGAGAGAGTGGTAGACAGTTTGAAGATTACGAAACCACAATCTATTGGGTTACAACTCCTATGTGTTCACGTACCTAAATAATAGTAATCTACATAAAGATAAGTTCAACTAGGTGTGCACTGGCTCCCAATTTCCCTATTTATTCATTTTTTTATTTTATTTTTTTTAGATTGTATAATTCATATAGAGTAGAGATCTAGATTGTCTATTCTTGGATCGACTACATTGGTCCATTAAACTGTGATTTTAGTCTCATAACATAAGAAAGAAATGGTATCGTTAGGGGGTGTTTGGTATATAATAAGTTAATCTATGTTATGATAATTTATTTATAGTTATTTTTGCGTTTGGTTAGTATGTTTACCAAATGAAAAGGTCTGTGTTAATTACTTGGCCCGGTCACGTGTCATTAAAAAGGGTTTTTTTTCTTTGAAATTTTCATTGAGAATATTGTTATCCTTATATTAATGTAACTTGATCAGGCAGGGGTGAGATAACTTATTTCATAATTACATTAACATGACTCATATCTTAACATGCTTAATCCTAACCAACATACCAAATGAGAATTAAAATTTGAATCCAATTTTCAACTAGACTTTTTCAAACATGACTCCTAGTCTTTTTTGCCCAAATTTTAGGTTCTTGAATCCAATTTTCAACTAGACTTACATGTGTGTATGTCTTAGAGTATATTCCCAAATGGGAATGTTCAGTTATTGGTTAAATGTATAACTAATACAGTAGAATCTATTACGAATGTCGAATTCTAAATGTATAATTAAGAATTCGAATTCTATTCCCCTATTTATAGAACTTTGATATGACATTTTTTAAAATTATTACGAATGTCGACTGTTATTAATTAGTTATGTGATTGAGCTGTATATTTTTGTAGCGACGAGTCTATTAGGTAATGTTTTTATTGTATTTAAATTATTGCGATCAAATGCTCTTTTTCCATGTATTATAGGTTTCAAACTATTATATTAAATTAATACAAATAGGTACGTATCAAAATAAAGTAATTAATTTGATCGTGCATCATACGGATTAGACACTAGTATATATTAATGATCTCAAAATTATGACCAACTACAATCATAAATATTTAATTAATTATCAATTGATACAACCTTTTACGCATAATGATTGCAAGTATTAAATTTTCAATACAAATTTATGATTATTATCGAATCATCAATATTTTAGAGATATAATTATCTCGTCATTCTTAAATCAATACATTTTTATGATATGGTCAATTTACCAACCCTGTATGGCCGTCAATGAACCATCCTATTAGTATTTTTATTGGTATAACTTATATTTTTATACTACAATAGTAATAAGTTTATTAGCTTTAATTAATTGGCTTTAATTTATATAGCAAAATAATTATTTTAGTAAAAAAAATAAAGGGATAATTGCCATTTAAATCATAATTAACTTTTCGTTGACTTCTGGTCAAGGAACATAAAATCATAACTTTTGATATTTTCTAAATTATCCGACGGATCAAAATTTCGGTGAAATTGGTGGCAACGTGTCGGCCGGAATTCAACGAAAAGTTATGATTTAAATGACAATTATCTCAACGATATCGTTTTGAAGAACGAATGTTTTGTACATGTCGGAAATTACTGCTAACATGTCACCACCAATTTCACTGAAATTTTGATAATGTGGGATTATTGAGAAAATGTCAAAAGTTTTGATTTATGTTACAGTTTCAAAAGGTACGAGATTGACCAGAAATCAACGAGAAAAATTATGATTTAAATAACAGTTATCCCAAAAATAAAATGATAGTTGAAATAATATATTTTCAAATGAGAATATGAATATTTAAATCTATACTACATATAGGAAGTTTTCTGTTATGTTTTGATTATGACTAGCAAAGCTTACAACTTACAAACCCTAAATCTAATTAATTCTATTCCACAATTTTCAATACCAATATGTTTATGACTTCCTTATTTAGCATATTCGCAGCCAATACACTTAACGACTCCTCACACAATAAAAATAATTTATAAAAAACAAAAAGAGGAGACAATAAAAAATTTATAATAGAAGATCTTGTACTAACTTGTGTCAGCAAGGATTATTGTATGGCATACCAGTCAAAACTTCTACTACTGCTACACATTATCAGCGCTTAATTAATTTAATTACTACACACACACACTTATATATATATACACATATGTGCGTGCGTGTGTGTGTGTGTGTGTGAAAGAACAAGTCTGTCCCTCACCACCCCTATCCATTCTTGCTTCATTTGCAGAGATCAGTTAGGCATTTCTGTCAATCTCTTGCCTGCCCTTCGCTTGCAGGGCTGCCCGTTTATGACACCGAGAGAGAGAGAGAGGAGCATAGAAATCTCCACTATGTGTGAGAGTGTGGAGAGACTGTGTGTGTATGCATAGAAATCTCCACTGTGTGTCTGCGTGTGTGAGAATGTGCATATATATCTCCACTTTGCATTGGAACAAATAATTTTTTTTTTCTCTTCCATTTTTTTTTGGGAACCTTTCCTCTTCTTCATCACCTCCTCCTCCAAATCACTCCTCAATCACTCAAACCCTTCATTTTTTCCCCATTTCATCTTCATGCATGAACTCTTTCTAGTTCTCATCATCTTCTTATATTCATAAGAACTTACATATTTTTGTTCTTTTTTTCTGAAAAAAAGGAAACCCTATATACACAGATAGGATAAATGTCTTCCATGAATAATTGGTTGGGATTCTCTCTCTCTGCTCAAGAACTCCAAGATCAACAACACCCTCATCAAAGTTTAGGTTTCAACTCAGATGAAATCTCAACCGCACAGATTTCTAATGAGTCATGCTTTGATCTCCCTTCTGATTCTGCCATTCCCTCTCTAAACCTACCAGCTCCACCTTTTGGCATTCTTGAAGCTTTCAATAGAAACCCTCACTCTCAAGGTTGGTACCTTTTTCCTCCAAAAAAATCATAAAAAGAATCAATCTTTTTTTCATTTCATGCATATATAAGTACATATTAGTCCAAATTTGCAACTGGGTATTTTTATTTTTCTTTTATGCATATCTTCAATCATGCATATTTAAGTATATATAGGTCTAAATTTGCAAATGGGATATCTTAATTTATTTATTTTTTAATTTTGCAGATTGGAATATGAATGATGTGAACATGAACACATTCTCATGCAGCAGCCAGAATCTGGAGGATGGAAACAGGCCTAAACTGGAAAATTTTCTTGGTGTAAATCATCAAGAACACAAATATCAGCTTTCTATGTATCAAGATTCTGAGGCCTCAGCTTCAAATAATGGAAACAGCGGTCTGCCCATGATCACAAACTGGCTCGCAAACAGCCCCCCGCCGCCGCATGCAGCGGAGAGCAGCGAGGCGGCAGTGCCCGCCGCCGCCTCGGCTGCAGCCGCACAGACGCTGTCGCTTTCCATGAGCACAGGCTCCCAATCCAGCTCTCCTCTCCCATCTGATACCAAATTAGGAAATGCAGCAGCTGAGGGCGCAGCCATAGAATCTGTGCCTAGGAGATCTATCGACACATTTGGACAAAGAACTTCGATCTACCGAGGTGTAACGAGGTTAATCTCTATTTTGTGTATGTGTGTGTTTTTGGATGTAACCAATGATTTAAAGATGGCGTGATAGCGGACACGAACCTGCATTAATCAAACTGCCACTAGACTGACATAGGCACGACGGCATTTTTTGTGCCTGATGTCGAGGCGTAGATGCTATATCTGATGAAATATATATTACTGCATGCGAAGTGTATTGCATTCATTTGCATATACACATGATATTTTATTTTCATGAATTATAGATGATATGTATTATTGTGGCGATCGAGTGTAGCATCTACGAGTCCATAACGATGGTTTTTGTGGGGGTTTTGCAGGCATAGATGGACAGGGAGATATGAGGCACATTTGTGGGATAATAGTTGCAGAAGAGAAGGACAAAGCCGGAAAGGAAGGCAAGGTATGAGAGAGAAGAACTGTCTGCCATTATTACCAAAAAATAAACTTTCAACTTTTACGAGATTTCTTGATTTTAACCCTTGTTTCCTTGTCTGTCTATTGGGGTCGTCAATAAATCATACACTGCAGTCTACTTAGGTAAACAAAGTCCTTCCTTTTTTTCCATTTTCTGAAATATTTTACAATTTAAATTATGATATATAAATGTCGTAATATATATTATTGCAGGAGGTTATGATAAGGAAGATAAAGCTGCTCGAGCTTATGATTTAGCAGCACTTAAATACTGGGGAACTACCACAACTACAAATTTTCCTGTCAGCAAATTTTCATTTATATAGATTAGTTTCTTACTTTGTCTTGAAATTTCTCATATTTGGATAGATTTATGTGAAATTTTCCAATGGTTTCAGATTAGTAATTATGAGAAAGAAATAGAGGACATGAAGAATATGACAAGGCAGGAATTTGTAGCATCAATTAGAAGGTAAAACTGAAATATAGTAAATATAAAATTTGGAAAAATTTAATGAAGAAAACTATTTTATCATTTTATAAATTTGCTTATAATTTCCAGAAAAAGCAGTGGATTCTCTCGTGGGGCATCCATTTATAGAGGAGTTACAAGGTACAAAAATAGGCACCAAAAAATTTAAATTTCAAGATTGTCTAATTTTGTAGGATGCATTTCTGATTTCTTACATTGTACAATGATGCATTTGAAAAATGTATCATAAGCAGACATCATCAGCATGGGAGATGGCAAGCAAGAATAGGTAGAGTTGCAGGCAACAAAGATCTCTACTTAGGGACTTTCAGTAAGCAACTTTCATCAAATTTTTCTACATTATTTCCCTATTTTTTAGTGAAATTACTTACAATGTTGATTTCTTCACATTTGGAAAGGCACAGAGGAGGAAGCTGCAGAGGCCTATGACATCGCAGCAATCAAATTCCGCGGCCTAAACGCAGTCACAAACTTTGAAATAAACAGGTATGATGTGAAGAGCATACTCGAGAGCAGCACTCTTCCCATACGAGGCGCTGCAAAGCGCCTCAAAGACGCTGAAAACGCAGAGATGGCTCTGGACCTGCACCGTGCCAGTGAGGCAAACTTGAACCTGCACCTCACGGAGGGGCAGATGAGCGGATTTGGGAGCAGCAATGCCCATGGATGGCCGACTGTGGCATTCCAGCAAGCTCAGCCCTTGAGCATGTACCCTTATGCTCATCAGATGCTGTGGTGCAAGCAAGAGCATGACCCCTATGTTGGCCAAGCCTACAACGAGATCAGCCATCAGCTTCAATTGGGGAACACACAGAATTTCTTGCAGCCGTCTGTCCTGCACAACATCATGGGGTTAGATTCCTCCAACATTGACCACAGCTCGGGTTCTAATAGCGCTGTGTATGGTAACAACGGAGGTGGTGATGGGAGCGTGGTGCCAACGATGGGGGCTTTGATTGTTCAAGATGGCAATCAAAGCCATGGCAATGGCTATCTGGGAAATGATGAGGGAAAGGGTCTTGATTATGAGAGCATGTTTGGATCAACAGATGCATATCAGCAGGCAAGAAATCTTTACTACCAGTCTCAGCAATCATCAACAAATCTTGCAAAGGCTGCCAGTAATATTTATGATCAAGGCTCAACTTCAACTAGCTGGATTCCAACTGCTGTCCCAACTGGCTCGGCTGGTGCAAGGGTGAACAACGCAGCCGGGAATCAAGGAGCCTCGACTTTTACAGTGTGGAACGACACATGAAGCTCGCTTCTGCAAGAGTGTTTCTTGGACCAGAAATGTTTTCTTCCCCCGTTTCAGATCATATATGTATACAATCAAGACATTTATCAATCCACATATGCTGTTTGTCTTAGGTTTGCTGCTTGAAGCAAGCAGATTACAATAGGGCATTAGGGCATTATGGCTGGAGTTCATCAATAGCCATTATGGCTATGAATTTTGGGAACTCTTGTTGAATTTAGTCCTGTCAAAGTAACAAAAAAGAAAGTGATTTTTCCAACATTTATCGATTATCGTTGTCTTGTTTAACCCTCTCAGCATCATATAGTAACTAATTGCATTCTTTACCAGACAAAACAATCTCAACATGCTGATTATGGCAAAATGG
>JAYDZE010012446.1:0-10303 GCA_034509125.1 Monilaria moniliformis
ATTTTCGCTTGATTGTTTAATTTGGTTGGTAATTTGCCTGGCCTGCCCTCCCCTTATTTCTTTTACTATTTTTTTTTAATTTTAGTTTTCGTCTTCAACTAATATATATCCAATTCCTCTCATTCATATTTCATTCATACCGTCTACTATATTTATATATGCATCGACTTTTTTAAAATAATAGGGCCTATTTCAAAGTTTCTCCCCGGCCCCTTTTTTAGTCAGGAACGGCCCTGTGCACATGAACAACGATCTCCGTATACAGAACCGGCGTCAAAATACAATTGGACCTCATCGTGGCTCGTTGGAGATTAAATCTGCAACGAAGCGTTGAGTAGCTTTCACGCTCTCATTGCACTTATGTCCTTTGTAGATGAGGCTTCGGGGATGGCGCAACAATAGCCCACCTTCAGAAGTAGTCTTGCATCTCTTGCTCAGCCTTCACTACAACCTCAATTATTATTTTCTAATCCTCAAATGAATTAGAGTTATAATTGGTTCAGTGGGATCTATGAATTATAATGGAATATGAGAAGAAGAAGAAGAAGAAGAAGAAGAAGAAGAAGAAGAAGAAGAAGAAGAAGAAGAAGAAGAAGAGTGAAATAGAATAAAAATTGTATTTTGGGATGAGAATAAATGAAATGAGGATATATATTTATAGATGTAAGTTAATAAAAGAAATTAAAAATAATCCCACCCGTGAACCCCACCCCCCTATTGGCGCGGTCAATGGTGGTTGACCAGCCAACCACAAATTTCCATCTATAAAAATAAATTATATTACATTTATTAAAAAAATCACTCCATCCCTACATATTTCTCTTTTGAAAAAAAAATCGAAATTGTAGACCTGAATATGATCGAGCACTGATCGGGCGGAGTTTAGCGAAATCCCACGCTTGGCGAAAGGGCCGCCGCAGATTAGTCCAACTCTCAATATCCTACCTTTCTCATCGGCGGCGATGCGCGCATACTTAACCTCCGATTCAGCCGTCGTGGCGGACGATCTCACCAATTCGACCATGCGAAAGCGGCACTGGCAAAGTAAACTTTGCTTGTTGAGGTTCAGAGTACCGCAACGACAAGTGAAGGACGGATGATAGTGAAAAGGCAGCCGTAGGAGTCGCGAATACTTACTGCGTCGAGTGCTTTTTCCGGTAAACTAGACGTACATGGTCGTATATATAAGGGTGATTTAAAATAAAAATCTTGTTATTGTGAGTAGATCTTCATTCTTCACCATCTAAATGACTGAAAATAATTCTTAATTTTTACAATAAAAAAGTTTTTATTTGAACACCCCTTTATATATAGAGAGAATTCATTTTATATTGTGGTTTATATTATGGGACGGCAGCGCTCGTTTTGTTGGTGTCTGTTAAATTCAAAATTCTTGATAGAGAATTTAATAAAATCAGATATTTACCCAAAATGAGACTTTTATGTAGTGAAACAGATAGGATCAAACATCAATTCACGACGAACTAATTAATTGAAGTGACTGGTTCAATTTAATTATAAAACATTACGAAATAAACGAGATAATTAATAAGAAAATGTTGCTTAATCGGATTCCTGAAAGGATTTACGCAACCTCGATAGTTGTGACTTGAAAATTTCAAATTGGTTTTCTGGTTACGTTTCTAGATACTATATCCTAACAATAGTGTGGAGTCTCCATCATTTGTGTTGTCTCTGTGTCAATAACTAGGATTTCCTACCAATTAGTAATGTGATTACATCAAAGAATGTGGACAAACATATTATTTTAAATGAATCAAAAATTATGATACCATTTGACTATCTCCTCCACAAGTAAAAAAAGAAAAAATCATCACCTTGAGCATCAGGCATATTAATTTTCATGCGAAATTGTCCAATTTTTTTGTAATTATAGGTGGTAATTGTTTAATCTTCCAATAGTTGCTGGCTGAAGTTGAATGAAGATGTTGGGTATGTGTGCTCCACATGTACATGAGAATTTCAACCTTTTCTTGTGTTTTTTATTTCAAGAATGCTCATCAATACGATAAGGACCAAATCAGGCAATAGTTATAGAAGACTAGAAACATAGTTTTCCCAAAATACCCATAGCAGTTTGATTTCTCTGACGAGTTGGCGGCAAGTGGCAAGTTCATAACTCACACACATGCTAGGTAGGGGACTCACCTTGTTAGACCAACCACATGGTCATTCACTCACACTTTTCCTTTTCCACAATTTATATTCATTTAAGTAATTTGTTTTGGATTAGAGTTAATTGGATGGCAGTTTAGTCCTTTTGAATCCCATCTATATTTTCTTTTAAAAAATTAACTCCTCCATCAAAAACACTTGTTCCCGGTTGATAGAGATGAACAATCCAATTCTTAAATTTGCTATTTCCGACAAGAGAACACAACCTTAGCAGTTCCACATCCATCCCACCAAAAACGCAAAGCAGGTAGCTAGACGATGGAGAAATGCAGCAGCAGCAGCAGCAGCACAGACACCACAAGTAGAAACAGAGTTGAGAAAAAGGGCCTCAGTTCATCAAGTTCAATGAAAAGCATCAAGAAGGAATCAAGAATATCAGCGGTGTTGGGTAAGGCAAGCTTGAGCCAGAGCCTGTCGTTCCCGGGGAGGGGCCGCCACTCGGACATAATGAAGAGGAGCATAGAGATATACCCCACCGAATCCGATGTTAGGCACTTCCAGAAGAACAGCGAGTCGCGTGTTTCCCAAGGCTCTTCTAGAACCAACCTCCTCGGGAAGAAGCCCTTCCCCACGGTCAGTATTTCTTTTTATTTTGTGATTTTGATGTTGGTAATTTCTTGTCTTGATTGTTTGTATGTGGATTTTCAGTCGACGAAACTATCTCGGAATGGGACAGCAAGCAGCCCTGTTTGTGTTTCTCACGAGTAAGATCATAACTTGTTTGTTCGGATGTCTGCTTTTGACTATAATTTCAGACCTTTTTAATTAGCTTCAATCTGTGTGTTTAAGCAGTAATCTGACTCCCCGGGCGCAGGCATTCTCCTTCAGATCGGAAGAACGCGCTGAGAAACGAAAGGAGGTTGAAATTGAACCTTATTTTGCATTTGATTTGGTTGACTAAATATGTGTAACACAAATGTATATGTTGATTATTGATCATCAGTTTTTCTCCAAGATAGAGCAGAAAGTTCAAGCCAAGGAAGTAGAGAAGAATGATATACAAGCAAAATCCAAGGTGCTCATCAAATTCAAGTAATCTTTGGCTAATGATATGTACATATATATAGTGAGTCTCTTGTATGATGATTACGATTATCAGGAAAATCAAGAAGCGGAAATAAAGCAACTGAGGAAGAGCCTGACATTTAGAGCTACCCCAATGCCCAGTTTCTACAGAGAACCTCCTCCAATAGTCCAACTCAAGAAGGTACTTTATCACATTGATTTACATCTTTCCTAAGTTTGTTTAAGTAGTATTTGATTGTTGAATGTTTGTGCAGATACCGACTACACGACCAAAATCTCCAAAGCTAGGGAGGCAGAAAGGCAGTGGTAGCGAAGGTGGTAGTCCCCGAGTAGGCTGCAGATCACCAAGATCGCCCCTAGCAAGTAATGATAAGGCTGAAAAGAGCTCCTTCTCCAAGAGCTCATTGTCGAGGGCGCCTACTGACCAATCCACAATGCCTGCTCAACTGCAGGTTGAAGGTTGACGATACAACATTTTCATACTATATATGTTCCTGCTTTTTTCTTTTTTCTTGTTTTTTTGTTGAAGTACATTTTGTTGTGAATAGTGTTGTTGTTTGTTGAAGATTGAGATATATATATATATGAATTGGCTACCCTCTATTACTTGCATTCTTTATAGACTACTTTACCTCTCATCATCCTCGACAGTTAGTCCTGTTTACCTCTCTCTCTCTCTCTCTCTCCCCACACACACACAAGAGGAGGCATGCGTAGTAGTACTTCACATTGCTTAATTGGTCTAGTTTTCTCATCTGTTGATTATCAATCTGATATGGTGATGATGTACTTATGACCTCATGTTCATAGTCGCATGTTTTAGCAATGTATGTTTTATCTGTAATAAATTAATGTTTATTTATAGCGACGATCTTGAATTGTATAATTGCTATAAACTCATGGCTTAATTAATTGGTGATGTGATTTTCACATGGCTAGCTGAGAGGTTGCCACCTAATTCTACAACTACAGACATCTTCAAAGCCGATATATTGTAATCATTAATCTGTGTTTAGATATTGGGGTTAATGGGTGAGTTGCCTTAGTCATAATCAAGTATCAAGGTGGTCCTGACTCCTAGCTGGGTGGAGTTTTGGGAAATTACTTTGGTAAAATCGCAATTTCGGGAGTTATGATTCAATTGAGCTTAGACGGTGCAAACTCGATTTTGAAACTATCCGACGTGGTTGGTTTTGTAAGCTCTGCGTAACTCAATTTTAGATAGCGGAAAGTTTTCCCTGTGCGTATATGTCTTTGCATCGCACTGGGTAAGCATTATGTGAGTGTTTCCTCTGTCCTATTGCGTTATTGCGCATAATTTATAGAAACTTATCTCTTTCAACAAAATTATGATTTACAGTAAAATAAAACATAAAAACCAAGGAGATGTGGTTGGGTACCTATCTTTGAGTTTATGAAAATCGATAAGTCATGAGGGGAAAGTAATAAAACTCAGGACTTTCTAAGAACCCTGAAACATAATTGACATGCAATTGTCATTCTTGTATTCATTTTTATGTTATAGTTAATATATTTGGAACTGAAAATCCATGGAATTTTGGAGAAGTCATTTGCTCCATCTAAATGACCCCAGATATTCTCATGCAACCAAAAGTAAATATAGTATAATATAATAGTATCACATATCAGCACAATTTATAATTAATATCTGTCACATTTAGTAAAATATATTATTAAATAGATTAAATAATCTGTCCTTGAAATGTTAATATGATTCTTTTTTACTTTTTCAAAAAATCATCGCGGAAATATATGAAATATAGGTATAACCACGAGGATACGTTCGAACTACTGAATAAACTGAAAAACACACCAAAACAACATAGTATTAATTAAATGTATATATTATCTATTCTAAAGTTTATTTTCTCAAGAATTAAGCTACATAAGTACCTATTTAATAAATTAAAAAATAAATAAATATTATAGTTAAGCATAATGATTTCCTAAGTTGTAGTTGTTCCAAACTGCAGCCCAATTCTTTTTATAAGCCGTACGTTGTCTTGCAATGCATAATTGTAAGGCCCATTGTAGTTACCAAAAACAGAGCATGTCGGCTTTGACCCATTAAAAGAAATAGCAAACTTTTTAATTAACATTTAGATTTTGGGGCATGCATGGTTAGCTTAGCTTAGCTGTGGCAAGCCCTAATGGCTAAAGGGGCTAAGAAGCTTATGGCGCATTTCTATGCTTAACAAACGTAATACAGTTCGTAGTAAGGTTCACTTGAGATGCAAAGAAATAATCATGAGGCTATTGGTATCGAAAAATAAAATTGAGTCTTAATGGAAGAAATTTAGTAATTGAATGATGGTATGACAAAATTATATTTCTATAATTGAAATTTCATGGAACGAATATGAGAATGAAAGGTGAGTTTATAATTTTTATCTTTATAAATTGAATGTTTTTTTGTATGAACAACTCTTTTTGTATTCAAATTAGATGTAGTGATTTGAATTAAAATATAAAAAGTAATGTATTTGAATGTTAATTTCCTTATAATTAGTGTAGACCAATCAACATCTTATTAATGGAAACAGCTGTGACAGTTATGAGTTGCTGCTTCGATTGAGATCTACAAATTGTTTTCTAATATTTTTATCGAGCACAGAGAGTGCAGTATTAGATCACAATATAATAATCCCATGCACGAGTAACGTGACATGGAAGACGAGATTAATTTAATTGGTATTGGGTAATAAACTTTGGAGAATAGTTATTTACCAAACGCGCAAACAAAGAATAAAGTGAAATGAGTGTTGACATTGCAAAGTCCCACTCGACGCCACCAACTAATAATTCCATTCCATGTGCAAACAGCTCCTTTCATTTCCATAAACTAATAAGCACACCGTGTATGTACATTACTTAAATACGTGATTAATTAGTTTATCACATGGTTAAGTCATAATTAATTTCACCCCACACAAATTTAAGTGTCCCGCCGCCAAATATTCGCCAGTTAATTAATTACTTTTCCTTCATAATTTTTATTTAAACGCAAAAATCCAACAAACCAAACTAGGAAACCAGATAAATGTTATCCCACGTCAAGTGTTCAATAGTTTTCTTTTCACATTTGATTTTTTTTTTTAATTTTGAAAATTATCTATTAATTTAAATAGTTAGGTATTATTAAATAGTTAATTTACTTTAAAAGTTGATCATATGAAAAGCTTGAAATTGGAATTACATATTATTACATTTAGTTAGAAATTATATCTAATTTAATGCCATAGTATAAAGTAAATAAAATAAGAATTCTTTTTCATGATATAAATTAACTCAAAAAAATCAGTTCTTCGATTTACCACCGTTCCTGGTATGAAACTAAACGCAACTACTTTCTTAAACTTTTTCCAAAGATAAAAATAAAGAAAAACAAGAATATAAACGTGTGACTAAATTTCAGAGCTAGTTTATACATTATAAAACTATTAATTTGACGTTTAGAGTAATATTTATATATTTATTTTAAATAAATGGTATGATACTGAAAGTCCATAAATATTTGCGGGATACAAACTTCAAAATTTTGAGTGAATTTTATTTAGTTAGTTGGAATATTAGAGAATACAAATTAGATTTTTTTTCCCAATATATGAGCGTTTTAATTTATTCAAAATTGTCTAGCATTCGATAAGAAATAAGCTAGGGTTCGGTGTTTCAACTTTTTATAATAACGTTTGCTTTTGTATTTCCAGACATCGAAAATCTCATATGACTCGTTAAAATCTAACGTGAAAATACATGTAATCACATACAAATTTTACGTCAAACTATCTCAAGCCTCATATGAATTTGAAACTCCCAAGGTTCACATGTTTCGGCCACCAATTTGATAGTCAATGATATTATTAATTTCCGATAAAACATTATTGTTTATTGTGTCAATTCATAAACGACAAGAATGAAAAAATTCCCACAAAATGCAATTTTCGTGATTTTTGGTTCGAGACTCGAGTAGACGATTTCAAATGACCGATGGTTGAATAAGAAGACGAAGAATGAGAGGGGAATTATAGTAAAAGTTTTGATATGATAGTGAAATTACACTCCTTACTCCATGAAAGTATATATCGTTTAATTATAAGAAAATGAATTTGCAAAGTTGAACTATTCAAAGGTAGCTCTTGAGGTGGCGATAAGACCGAAGTTGTTGAATTTGCTATAAGTAAATATCCCCAAGAAAAAAAAAAAAAAAAAAAAGGTTGTATGAAAGGCAAAGAGGGTTGGTTGAAAGAAGTAGAGTAGAGACATTCAACCAATAATTGATAATGATAATATATAAGTTAGATATGATGTCTCCCTCCACCTCTCAAATTAGAAAAATGGTGAGACGCAGCATCTTAGGGTATCTGCACGCCCGTCATGTGTGCTGCCCAAAGCACGCACCTGCATGCTTAAGGGCTCGACCATGGCGATGTAGTGCCCTAAGCACGCGGAGGAGTGCCAAAGTACGCGTCAGCCAATCAGGGTGCGACACGTGGCATGCTTTATTTTATTTTTATCCTCTGCGAAATTAAAAAAAATAGCCAACGGCTATAGCAGTCCAACGACCTTTTTTATTTTTATTTATTATTTTTTTTATTCTTATTTTACATCTATAAATATCCTCACATCCTCACATTTTTTCACACCTTTTCATCTCACACTTCTTTATCTATCTTTTCTCATTCTATTCTCCACACAATTTCTTCCACAATGGATCCAAAAAATTACAACTATGATCCAAACCTTTCATACGAAATGCAACTCAATAATTATCTTAGGTCCCTAAGCGTCAATCCAAACAGCCTCGATTTCGACCCCCAAAATCCACCATTTTTTCCAATTCTTCCCACTCTACAATCCAATCTCGTTGCCCGTGGAATTCCAACTCAATCGCCACATATGCCGTCTCCTGGCTTTAGTTCGTCGTCACCCCGAGGCCTCTCATCCCTACAACTCTCCGACGAATCGGAGATTCTCAGGCGTCAATCCAAGCACACCGCGTACACGGTTGAAGAAAATCGGACGGTCTTCGAGTGCTACATCGACATTAGCAAAGACCCCGTAGTGGCCAACTCCAAAAAATTCGGCACATTTTGGGAGAAAATAGCTGATAGATATTGCGATGTGCGTATTGACGGCACAATTGAGCACACGGCTCGTATGCTTCGAGCCCACTTTGAGAGAGTGAACCCATAAATCACCAAATTTTGCGCCCTCTATAACCACTTGGACTCACAATGGAATAGCGGCTGGAGTGAGGCAAATATGTTGAAGGGGCGCAGATGATGTATCAACAAGAAACCTCAAATCCTTCAAGCACCTTAAGACTTGGGAGAGGGTGCGCTATTGTGAGAAGTGGTCGGGCAACGGGGTAACGACCCATGGCGGATCAAAGAGATTGAAGAACGCTTCTGACTGATAATATACAACAAGCGAATGCGAGGCTAGCGTCGCGATGAGTGGAAGTCGTCCAATGGGCCAAAAGCCAATCAAGCGCAAGGGGAAGGCGACGTCCACACCTTCTATTCCTGATCTGAATGAGGTTTGAGAAATGACAGATGAAATGCGAAGGACCAACGAGCAGGGGCTAATATCAGTGTACTACAGCGCCCTCTACAAAGACGTGTCCAAGTTGGACGACGAATGAATGGAGAAACACCGCCGATTTTTAGCTATGCTCGAAGCAAAATTAGACTATCTTAGTTTCTATTATATAGTTTTATCATACTTTAAATTATATATTTTTAAAAGAAATTAAGTAATTTTTTTATTTTAAATTATGTAATTTTAAATTTTATGATGAAATTAGTAATTTTCGTTTATTCGTAAATTATTTTAATTGAATATATAATTTACAAAAAAAAAAAAGAAATAAAAATATTAATGGGTCCCAAAATAATGAGAGCTCAAGAAAATTGTGTTTATGAGAATCAAAGAAAAAAATTAAGCATGTAAATAATGAATTCTTAAAGATATAGTATTTAGGGCGGAAAATGAGATCCTGATGTCTTGATCTTTTGTGAAAACCTTATTAGCATCTACCACTTGCTGTCTTTTCAGACAACAGTCATTATTAATTAATATTATTTTTAATCCATGCAACCGCCACTATTGATTCTGGAGAAGTTTTCTATGGTCACTTACATTCCACGGTTTGCACCTTCCTTACTTAATATACCCATTCACACTCAATTTTAGAGTTGAGCGTATATATATATTTGTGTATATCAGTTCATATTGTATCTTATGTTACATATAATGTAGGCAAGGTATTGAATTTGTGTAGATGGTACGTGCTCAATGTATTATAAGTATTAGATGTAGTCAAAGTTTGTAGTGATTCAGATTGGATCGTGTTATTAGGAAATATAAAATAGGGGTTTGGAAGAGTTGGGAGGTCATGGTCTCAGGCCAATCGAACTTGGGATTTTCTTAAAATTGATGGGTCTTAGTAATTTGGAGATTCGATTGTGTTCGTGCTGAATCATACATTTCTATTTTTCAATGAAAAATTTAATTTTAAGCCAAATGCTTTTAAATCAATATTTGAATTATTACCAAGTGTACTTGTGATATTGATAATTGATGATATACATGATTGAGTATTTTTTATACTCTTTATACAAATTAAGTAAGTTAACTCAAAAACGTTATTAGGACCTTAGATTTTCAAAAGTTGTATTTTGAATTATTAAAAATATAATAATCAATATAAATTTTTTTATCTATTTAAACTAATTCTTAACGACAAATGTCACGAAAAGAATTTTAATATTGTTACAAACCACGAAGTAAACCATTCATTTTTTAGATCTAACGCTTGATTTGTATACCACGTATCACATGGAAATATATTAAAAAATCCGAAAAGGGTACAAATATAATTTTTGCAAAAGCAGCGGATTATATGGAATCCTATATTATAGGTAACATATTTTAATTATGGTAATCCTTTACTGCATATAATTCTAATGATATTCGTTGGTACGTTTAATGATTATTTGATTGCATAACTAATGATATTCCAGATCATTAACCGCAATTGCTATTTTCGGTTATTAAA
>JAYDZE010012468.1:0-10300 GCA_034509125.1 Monilaria moniliformis
TACTTGTAGCAAATTTGAGATTTTTAATTTTTGTAGCCGGTTATTCGGTTAACCGAATAAACGAATCGGTGCGGTTCTGGTTCCTTCCATGGCCTTATTTCGGTTCCGGTTAACCGGCTGGTTCGGTTCGGTTATAACCAAACCGGCCGAATAAGCAGCCCTACATAGGACTGTTCCTTGTATTTTTTATTTAATTAGTTTGATCTTTAAAATTGAGCCTACCACAACAAGGAGGAGATAGATGAATAGTATATTGTTTTATAGATGATGAATTTGATTAAGAGTGATGAATGGGAAAGGACAAAGATAGAATGAGTAAATAAGTAAACGTATGAAATTAAATGTGAATGGTGATGAGATGAGTGATGGTGGTGACGTCTACCCACTGCTCAATACTGAACTAACTGCCCTCTCTTCTTTATCCCATACCCATACCTCTCTCTCTCTCTCATGAGCTTGTCTTATTTCCTTTCACTAAAAACAGACTCCCACTGCCACCCCTTTTCATCTTCTCCTCAAGTACTACCTCTTTTGTGTACTATCTTTCACCTGTGGTGGAACCCTCCCCTTCCCCCCTCATGAACTAATTTAACTCTTCGAGTATTCTTATTTCAGCTCCAAAAAAATCAGTCAAAACTCAATTTCCAGTTGTCAAATCAGCATTTCACTTTCGAGCTACAATTCCTCCATCCCAGCCTCAAGCAATTCAGCCTCAAATCATCCACAACTATATTTTTATCATTTAATCCTCTTTTATTATTATTCAATTTCATATATTTATTAGAATTGAATTATTTGTAAAATCAAATTAAATGACTACAAATTTGAAAAATATTTAATAAAATTTCAAAAAATTATTTAATTTAAATTTAAATTACATTGATTAAAAATCGAAAATGACATAATTGATGAAAACGCTAGTTTGAAAATTTAAATAATTTTGAATTGTAAAATTAATTCAAGAAATTAAATTAATCAAAGATGTTAAAAATTCGAAAGAAATAAAAGAATACATAAATATATAAATAAATGAAAAGAAACAAAAGATCCAAAATAAATTTATTTTATCATACAAATTAAAATTAAAATTAAAATTAACTTATAAATAATAATAATAAAGTAAAATCCTAATTGAAATATTTAACAACGGGAAATAGAATAAATGAAAAGAATAGAAAAATCAAAACCAAAAAAACAAGAAACTAGAAAAAGAAATAAAACAAACAAAAAATAGTAGACAAAAGAAAACGGAAAAATTAAAAAATTGCCTATTTGCGGCAGGTTTTCGCCTTAACGCTGCCGCGTTGAGGCCGCCTCCACCCCTCATTCAGCCGCTAGCCTTGCTAATTGCCCGGCTAAGGCGTGGCGATTCCTCCGCCAACCCAGCCAAAATGAAGCTGCCCAATTTTTTGACGTATTTGGGGCGGCAATAATCATGCTCTTAATCTTAGAATTTTGGATTCCAATTTTTCTTGTCTCCAGTGACAAACGAGTACGTTTAGGATGTAATGTCTGAGGTTTTGAGTTTTGGGGTTTCAAAGTGTATTACTTGGATAATTGTGTAAGTAAAGAACTTTAATTCGTTGATATTAGGATTAATTACAAATCAAATCACCACATTAATTCATTTTTATAACTATAATATAGCTTATAAAACCTTTTGATTTATTGTAATTAGGATGATGTTATGAATGGAATTGGTGAGATGTGGATACGTTGGAAGAAGGCGAGGCCGAGAGAAAAGAAGCGGAACCCGCGTGTTGGCCGAGAATTGGCTTCCATCCGAGAATGGAACCTGCTTGCTGGCCGATAATGGGCTGACTTGAAGGTGCCATGGGCCGAGAAGTTGGATTTGTTCCCGAAGATATGCATGCAGAATATAAGCAAATAAATCTACTTAGTTATTTAGTTTAATTTGTTCCCTTGTTTAATTAGAACTCTACTTAGTTTGAATTGCTATATAAGAATGTTATGTAACAATGAAGAATTAAGAAGATTTATCAACAATCATATCTCTCGTCTACTTTCTTTTCATCTCTCTCTGCCGTTCATGGCGTTCTCCCTCTTTGCCTCTCAATTTCTGGAGTTCGAAAGCACTCGAAGCTTTCCATATTGTACGTTCATTATTTCGATCGTATGAATCTATGACCAATACTTGCTAATTACGAAAATTTTCATTGGAGAAGCAAGTAATCATCGTCGTTGTCGAATATGTTGTTGTTCCGATGAAATTTCTTATGTTAATTAGCAAATAATGAGTGCCGACTCATATGCCAAAATGTTCATCTCGAGTCTGTTAAAGCACAACTTTTGATTTCTTGAATTAAAGTCTCATATTATGAGAATTTGTTTGAAAGTGAAAATTTGATAAAATTTGTGGAATTTGGGATGATCCCAGATTCCCAATTGCAAGTTGCAACAAATTAGAGGTTGTAAAAAATTATCAATGCTTTGAAAGTGAGGTTGTAATTATAAAATGAGTCAAAAATAGTGATTTAATCTGTAATTAATGCTTATATAACTGATATAGAATGGGGTGCTGTGGTTACATTACCATATAATGGAAGAAGAATGAAATGAATAGTAATTTGATGGTGTTGGGTGCTGATCTTGGAAAGTATTGATTCAATGTGGTAACAGTATATTTGTTGCAGAAGACACATGCTCATGCTGATGCTGGTGCTGCCCTTAAAGATAGCCGTTGGGGCATGTAAATCATGCAATGATTATGTCTCGGCTCAATGTTTTTTTAGGTTAAATTCTTATATATTTACCGTGAGCGTCCCAAATTTAAGGGTTAACTATGGTTTACGCTTTCAATTTTTAATTTATTTAGAAGATGATGAGTTGTCCGTGGCTACAATTCGACGTGCGATGGTAACAAATTGTGTTTGGTCTATCCAGTGTACCTACAATTTTACCCAATTTAAAATAAATTTATATATACATATATTATATAATTAATAATTATAATAAAATCATAATAATTGTTTAAATATTTATATATGACTACTACAAGTCATAATAAATTACATGTTTAGAATTTAGACAATTCTAAGTAGGCGTTCCAATTAATGTTCGTATTCGTCTAGAATTTATATATTCAAATATATCTGAACATATATAGTAATATTAGCCTACTAACTATCAAAATCCATTTAATTCTATAAAATATCAAAATATTAAATATAAGTTATCAAAATCGAGTGTATTGAATCCATAATTAACTATATTATCAAGCAATGAATTATATGTACATTTTCCATTTCTCTCCCCAATGGTAATAATTTTTTTAATAATGTTTAGAATTTTCATTTATTGCAAATTCGTTCAAATTAATTAATGAACTTTTTATTTGGCTAAATAAATTTGGTCAAATTAAATTGGTAATCAAATTAAAATGATATTAATCTCTGGAAATTCAATGGTGAATTTTTGTTGAAAGGATGGAAGTCTCCTTTTATATACGTTTTTCACTGGGAAGAATTTCATAAGAAATGAAGGTGGAATAGGACCAACATCCCGAAATTCCCATCTAGTTTTTAGGGGAGAAACAAATTATTTTGTCAGAGAAAAATGGTAGAAGGACTCAGTTTAGAGAAGGGAGTAATAGTGATCATCACTAATAGTCTAATACTGATCATCCTATTCTTCATTAACTTTTCTCACACAATATTTATCTATAAACACACACATATATAGGATTGGATTATCGTAAAAATTACATTTTTGTGAGCAATAAATGTTGAACATATAAAATTATTATATTTTCGTTGTTTATGGAATTCAAACCCAAATGCTATATATAGATCCTACTCACACATAGATTCACGCAGCAGAAGATGATATATTCTTTCCAAAGGACATAAAATCTTGATTTTGAATGGATAGTACAAAGGTTTGGTCAAAATCAATTAATATTCCGAGAGAAACAGCTTTTTTCTTGTTAGTTTTTTGCGATGAATGATACCAGCTTGTTGTGCTTGTCGCTTTTCTATTGAACGCTTGTGCTTTCCAATCTTAATCTTTTGTTTTTCTAATTATATTTGGTAATTGGCATTACTAATTACATGTGTATTGTATTTCTTAATAATGCATATCAATCGGTTATTTTCCCGGGGTGGTCAACTAATTTTGAATCCCTCTTCTATTAGTTTAATTTCTGATATTTATAAATTAAAATTTGATGCATGTGATTTTATACATGTTTCGCGTACAAAATAAATATATTTATTAATATATAGTAGTACTGCTAAATTTGTATCTATCTAGCGGCGTGCAATCTCTGTACTGATAAAATAAACACACAGACACACACAGACACACACACACAATAGCACTGTTAGTTAGTTGTTAAGTCCGAATATTCCCCAAATTTGAGTGAAGGATTCCAAATATATTGTGACACTAAGATGCATAGCTAGTATTATCATTTTCAAGATACTTGATGTATATAATAGCAAAATAGTTTTGAAAAACAAGTTCTGAAGAAAAGCAAATCAGTCGTTTTTAGATTGTGTTCGGACGTGAGATTATAAAATGATGATAATATAAGTGTTGCCAATAATGTATTTATTTATTAATGGAGCTACTATAACTGATGCAATGTCTTTTTTCATGACAATATGTTTTCCAATGAGATTTTGAAATAACATTCAACAAGATGTAGCATTAATTTAAAGAAAATTAATTATATTAAACCAAGCCAACACAACCATAAAATCCATTCTCAATGTGTAAACTCATCGATATAATATAACCATGTTTATAGTAGGTGCATCTCTTTATTAGGTGCATGCACCACCTGGGTTCGAATCATATGAGGGTGAAAATTCCATTTAATTTCATCTTTCGATTCAAGTGTAGTTAACTTTACTTTGAATACAATGACTTTATTGGTTTAGTGCAATATTCTAATTTTTACAATAAAAGTTGGAGTTGTGTTTACATTAATCCTCCCCTTCTCATGTATTTGCAACTATATTCCTTGGTAGCTTCGATTATTTATGCACATAAACACACATGCCCAATACCATAAAACATTATCCCATTTCTGCACGAAACTAACATGGCAAATCAAACAGAAACCACTATTTCATTACACACACAAACACATGCATGCGTGCATGCTAGAACCACTTATTAATTGGATCTTGTTAAACTAGTTGAGCAAGCCACATTTCTTCCTGACTTGGCCACCCTGTCCGGTTAGAACACCGACCTTTCCGAGTTTCATCATGGAGGCGGCGAAATCCCTAGCAAAGAGGAAAGGATCAGCACTGTAGGCCTTGACCATGGCTGCAGTTTTAGGGTCTGTGATGAGCGCTTGGTCAGACTCGAGGAGGCCGGAGTTGTTGACAATGTTCTTGTAATAAACGTTGTCGAATCTGGTTAGGGTTTGGGCGTCGAGAGGGACGAGTTTGGCGTTGGAGGCGTCGGAATTAGGGCAAGATGCTTGCAGATTGGAGAGGAATGGAGTGTCCAGAGATGGATCTGCTTTGCCGGACCCTTTGAAGTTGAATAGCCTCCTCTTGAATGTGAAGCATTGAGCGAATCCAATTGTGTGAGCACCTGCATGCAAAATTACATATGATACCAAAGGAGAGACAAATATATCATACTGTTCTACTATGTCAAGTTTTCAGTTTCGGTGTGAATTATATATCTAATTGAGTTGTTTCATTGTGCTCTTTTAAGACATGTGCTACTAAATTTTTTATATACAGACCAATTTTAATTTTGTCAGCGATTAATTATTTAATAACCATATGAAATAAAATAAAATAAAATAAAATAAAATAACATCAAGTATGATGCATGATTTGGTAATGTAAGCCATTTTGTGCGTATACTCCTACTTAACATTAAATTTAGGGTTTTAGTAAATTTTATTTTTTAATATTATAACCTTCATTTAAGTCGACATGTAAATATAAATATAGTATATACATACCCGATAGAACTACCATGTCCTTGGCATCAAGACCCTTTGCGACAAATTTGGCAGTGATGTTTTCAAGAGGCTCAAATGGTGAAGGCAACTGTTCATTTGCCGATTTCTCACTTGCTATCAGCCCATCTAGCCTCCCTAGAGCAACGGGCCAAAACGGGCCTCCCGACTGCTCATAAACCATAAAACGTAACCATCAGAAACAGTTCGGATTCTCTATCACACAATCAAAATATTTCATCTCATATATATGAGTAGGTGGGATGAAATACGAGATGAAGTATCACTACCAAAACAACGGCTTCTCTAGCTGCAATAGCTAATATATCGACACACGACACAATGGAAGGGCAAGATTTTTCGACATCTGCCTTTATGCTATCGATGAGTTCAAAACCTCTAGCCGAGTTGCGGTTAGGGAAAGCATTCTTCTCTCCCTTGAAATCTTTAGTGTCATCAAGAAGCACTGAGCCTTCACACCCCTATATAATGATCAAATTAGTCTAATCTCCAAATTAGTATGTATGCATATATAAGGTAAGAGAAGAGATACATCAACGAAGCAATCATGGAAGTGGAGTCGAAGGAGAGAGGCGGCTATTCTGGTGTCATTCTTGAATGCTGCCCAAACACCCCACCTAACTATCATGCCCAAATTGGGACATGATTTGTCGTAGTAATCGAAGCTGAGAGGGCCGTCTGCTTTCTCGTAGCCACCGCCATAACTAGAATCTGCGGGTCGAGCATGGATGAGGCGATGACCCAACAAGATGAAGATTATGCAGAGGAGAATAGGCTGATCCATTGCTTAATTATGATGAGTGAGAGAGAGAGAGAGACAAGATGTTGATGATTATGGGAGGTTTAGTTGCTTCTATTTATAGCAAGAAAACATAAGGTTGGAGAAATTGGTGAGTGGCACTGGCACTATGTTCAGGCTGACCTATAGCGGCCATTCCTTCTATAGAAAATTTGTTCATGCACTTATATATATTTTTTATATACAAGATAATTAATTAATTAATTAATTAATGGTGGCAGCATTAGCATTAGGCATTAGCATCCACTTAGGACAATTCTTAATTGTTCGTTTGTTTGAATTCCTGCACATGAAGCCCTAATAAGCTCCTAATCAGATCACTTAATTTGATGGAAATATATACTAATTTGTTTATTAATTAATGTATGCGTTGCGAAAAAACTAATGCAACCTGCTACAAAGTGGTATATCTACTTATTGTCTTTCGGTTATATGCTTCATTTTGTCAGTCACAATACATTAGCACTCTGCAATATTAGACCACTATGTTTACTTTTACGTGGAAAAACATGATTAATTAATTGAGGGATTTTAGCATGTGCAATCTCATAATACATTTATATATAAAACTGCGATTCTCATACAAGTCAGCAGTAAGTGGAAATTTTAAATCTAATATGGTTGGAAAAGTGGAAATCAGGTGTCAAAATGAGATCAGTTTCCCTCCATATAACGAGTGGAGTATTAAAGGAAACAAAAATTACTATGATTTCTGTGGTTTATGACAATGAACAGTGTGGCAGAATATGGACAAGTTTAAAGTCTGCAGCACTACTGTTTTATTAGTATATATATGCCATTTAATGATCACTGTCTAGCATAAAAATTAGATATACTATAAATTAAGGAAATAGGAATTAAGAACAACCTCTGAGTTTGCAACTTTGGAAAAGATAATTTAAATTACTTAAAAAAAATTAATTGTGCTGTTAATTTGTTTGAATTATGTTGTGTTCTTCTCTTTTAACCGAAAAAATAATATGCACAGTTAGATAGAGTGCTTATGAGATCAAGACAGAATTGTTTAGAGATAGAGTTTATGAGATTAAAAAAATACTTAAGAATGCTTGAGAATTGGTTGATTTACAAAAGGGACACAAAAACTATGTGTAGATCTAATGAGACTGTCGATGTACAAGGAACGCCTAATTGCTTAAATGTATATACTCGACAAAAGAAAGAATTGATGCTAAGGAATCTTTCTCTCTTGTTGTCAAGTTTACCTTCATGCACTTAATTTTGGCCAAGTATGGAGTTTAGATTTTGCATGAAAATGATACCTTTCTAAATGAGATTCTAAGAAAGGAAATCCACATGAAACAACAAGTTTTCACTGACAAAGGTCATGTAAACAAGTGTGCAATAGAATGTGTTTTTGGACTGTGAAAGAAAAAACACAAAACACGAGTTTGATGATATTCAAAAACTGCAACAAGTTTTGTATATGTTGTGACGTGCATACTTCTGGATGACTCTTACGTTCAATTAGATTAGAGTTACATTAGAAACAATGATAAGAATATTGAGGTATCTACAAGGCACAGTGGACTATTCGATACGCTATCGAGAAAGTGATTCTCTCACATTACGTTATTTCTTACTTGATTGAGTACTAAGAAATGAACTTGTATAGCTTGTCCACTGTGGATGCTGAATTTGTGGGAATTTCAGCGATTCTGATATATACATGTTTGATCTAAATATTGTTGAATTATTTGGTATTTAAATATACATTAAAAAGTGATGGTCAAATGCAATTCAGAATCAATTGTTGACAAAAAAATATCATGTAATGTTAAATACAAAACACATAGATACCAAATATAAGCACATGACAACATGGGTTATTAACATAAAAATTAGAATAATTTAAATTACTTTTATAAAAATTGATTGTGCTATTAATTTGTTTGAATTATGTTGTGTTCTTATCTTTAAACCGAAAAAACAATATGTAGAGTTAGATAGACAATAAGACAATAAAGTACTGTGACCTAATTATACTTCTTTATGCTTATTACGTATATATTAATAGTCGAACCTATAATATTTTTTGAGCTAATTATTAGTTATTTACCTTGAAGAACAAAAGAAACAAGAATAGTAATAACTAATAAGCCGACAATAACGTGAAAAATCAAAGCTTATTACTTGCTTGCCCTTAATTTGTTTGGTAACAAAAATATGTTCATTTCACACAATTCAATGAAATTAATTTCAAATCCATATGTGTATTTATATCAAACACTCAGGCATAATAATATACTTTAATAAGCTATCATTTTCTAAAAATTTAAATTTTACTTTAAAGTTTTTATTAGTTATACACCATCGGCCCTGAGATCAATGTACGTTTTTATAGTATCATCTGTTAAAAATTGTTTTTTTTTTTTTTAAACACTCTTTGTTTGTCTTGGGCTGCCAAAATAGCCCACTTCTCTTTGACCGGGCCTTGGTCTTTCGGTTTCTATTCTAGAATTTATAGTCCCAATATTGAGTTTTTCTTTTATGTCTAAATAG
Organism: Monilaria moniliformis; assembly: GCA_034509125.1. NCBI lineage: Eukaryota > Viridiplantae > Streptophyta > Magnoliopsida > Caryophyllales > Aizoaceae > Monilaria > Monilaria moniliformis. The sequence continues at coordinate 9,291 of JAYDZE010012468.1, forward strand.
TTATTAGTCAATCATTATTTACATTATATGTCATTAAATCTATTTATTTTATCTCTCTATATTTCTCTTTCCTATTTTTTAATTAATACACCTTCTATAAAAATTATATTTTTTTCATATTTTATTATAAACTATTTATTTCTTAATATTTATGTCTGAATGTTAAGACCTATTGAAATTAGGAGGAACTAGTGAAATTATACATGGATTATAACAAGAAATAGACCGCAAAAAAAAAAGTGAATTACATTTGGAAGAGCTATTCCAATTAAATAAATCTAGCTTAGTACTATAATCACATGATTGCAGGGAACTAGATTCTCTATTTTACTTAAATAACTATGGTATGATCAAACTAGGGACCATTAAAAGATTCTATAGATGTAATGGAAAACTAATTTAATTAATTCCAGTCCTTTTCACTCAAATTAACCATTGCACCTAATCTTTTTTTTTTTTTTTTGGCATTCTATAATGGAGCCATCAATGTGGGCCAACACATTATATCTTGTCGTAAAGATTCTTTCTCCATTATTTTGTTTGTGAAAGGGACTTTTTGTCAACAATTTTTGGATAAACATCAAAACACATTTAATTTTTTCCCTAAAGTGTGATTCAACTTGTTTGGTACAAAGGATGGATCAACTTTGAGGGTTCTTCCTATTGTTCCTAATTATTATTATTAATTATTAATTTTTCTTTTTCTTGAGTGACTTGACCTCTTGAGATGCGATAAAGGTGCTCTGACTTTAAAGGTGTTCATCTTCTTATCCAAAGCTCCATGGTTTATTATGATATTAATGCCACACACTATGATTCTTCAATTTCTTATAAAGTCAATTTTTGTTGATAGTTCATTCGATTAAGTTTGCTAAATGGTTCGATGACGTTGATGTCGTAACCAATGATGCAATGTTTATTAAAAAAAAAGGAATAATTGCCATTTAAATCATAACTTTTCGTTGACTTCTGGTCAATCCCATAACTTTTAAAACTGGAACATAAAATCA
>JAYDZE010012479.1:0-10299 GCA_034509125.1 Monilaria moniliformis
GGCGTGTCGCAACGCGGTGGAATGGAGTGAGCGGCGGGTGGCGGCGGCGGTCATAGGCCCGAGGCAGAGAGAGAGAGTGAGCCGAGTGGGAGGGTTTCGAAGGTTTTGGAGTGAAGGGTTAGTTACGAGCTTTAGACATTTCATGGGCTATTAAATTGGGCATTTGCATGATATAATTACCAACGGAAAAAATCCGTTGGTATTACCGACGTACATAAATCCGTTGGTAATTTTTTTTAAAAAATAATATATATTAAATTTATAATATAATTACCAACGGAAATTATCCGTTGGTATTACCAACAGACAAAATTCCGTCGGTAAAATCAACTTATTTATTTTAAAAAATTCTAAATAAAATTTAAAATATATTTACCAACGGAAGCTGTCCGTCGGTATTACCAACGGACACAAATCCGTCGGTAAAATCAATTTATTTATTTTAATTAATTCTAAATTTAATTTAAAATAAATTTACCAACGGAAGTTGTCCGTCGGTGAATTTACCAGCGGAAATTCCGTCGGTAAAATCGACGTTAAATTTACCAACGGATAGGCCGTCGGAAATCCGTCGCTAATGACTGACGGACAACAGTCCGTCGGTAAAATCCGTCGGTAAACTCCGCTTTTTTTGTAGTGAAAACATGATTTGATTGTGAGAGCTTTTGCATATTAATAAAATTTGCACAAAATATCGATATTGGTTTACAAATTTATGGGGCAAAAGAGAATCTTGATGAGGACTTAAGCTAAAGAAATCATAATCACAAAGTAGCTCATTATTAAAAGCTTCATATTCACGCGTGACAAAAAACATCTCACATCCCACTTTTGGCTTTTGTTTTTATTTTCAGATGCAGTATCGATTAGGCAAGACATGCGTGAATACTGAATAGTCAATCATAACTTTCCTCTTCAAACTTGTTTTAGTATCCACAGTTAGTTTGATAAGTCGGTATAACTACAAAATACTCGTAAGCATGATTTTATCAAAACTTATATCTCTGGATAAAATATTTATAAATGCTTAATTATAATTTATAGCCTAATTTAAAATTTCAGTGTTAAGTTTGCAGTCAATTTCCAATCATTTTAGAATAGTTTCGTTCAATTGATGCATGAGTTTTGTTGGTCATGTAAAGACGAAGATTATGACATTTTATTCAACAATTTTGGTTGAGTAATGAGGATGAATTTTGTCGAAAAAGAGCGACGTACAACTATTGCAGCTTCAAGAAAATTCGTCTTGACATGACCGACAAAGCACGTACATAATCAAGCGTATCTTGACATTGTTATTGTAACTAATATTAAATAGACCTTAATTAAGCAATTTGTTAAAGTTAAAAACATACAAAAAAAAGATCAAAATTGAGACTACGAATTGAAATTAGTTGAAGGTTGAAAGTATAAATTATAATTAATGTGATTTATAAAGGATGGATAGACGCAATAGAAATAGAATATTGGTCCAGCAGCTTTAAAAGCAAATTTGAAGAATTCAAAAGTCCTATCCCAACATTAATATACTCTATAATAACGCAGCTCCCATTTGATTAATACACAATAAATTTATCATCTTCCATTTTAATTTGAAGTACATCTGATCGTGCATTAATAAGTTACTAATTTTCATTTCTTGTAGCTGTTGAACTAGGGTTTCTCTCTTGACGCCTTTCAAATTTGTTATCAATAGACTCAATAATATTGGCTCTCAAAGAATGAGTCACTATTCCAACAACAGCAGGGAATTCATTTGGAAGGTTGACATGACCCTTAGCTAAGTTGCTTCATAAATATGTAAGAAAATAAGTCAATAATTAAATGAACAATTTATTTCCAGAATTGAAGTCTCCATATTCCATTATACACATGCAGTGCAGTTCACATTTATCCATTCAGTTTCCCATGGGTTTACATTTTTTTCACAAGATTAACCTAACTTTTTTTTTCTTTTCTTAAAATAGGATCAATAATGATTTCTTATTTACCTCTGTGGTGACTCGAACCCTCGATCTATTAGTTGGAGGGGAGACGTTTTACTAACTAAGTTGCGCTTCATCGTCAAGATTAAGCGCTAACTTGACATGTCAAAAATTCACATGGAAATCTACGTGGACGCAAAACAATGAAGATTACACTCCCTCTGATTCATAATATAAGTCTTTCTAGAATTTTACACACATATGAATGAATTATTTAGATAAACTAGTCTTAATTAATGAATATCTTTCCTTAATGAAACAAACATGATCTGGTGAAAAATATTTTTTAGAAAGACATAGGTCAGTTTTGATTTGGAGGGAATTTGAAGTCGGGGAAATTCTAGAAATAATCAAAGTTTAAGTATTATGCCACCAATTTTATAGTGTATGGAGAAAATAAAACTTAATTATAATGTATGAAAAGAATTATATTATAAATAGAAGGGGGCATGATACACCCGCATCATGGTATTGTTTTCGAATTAAGGGGAAAAATAACTAAGCCTAAAGAAACTTTTTATATCCTTCAAGCTCAAAATTCCAAATATTTTTTAGGTAAACCTTAATTCTTTTCGATGTTATGGCCGTGCAACTGCAAGAAGAAATCGGATTTTATTTCATATTTGTTATGATCATCAATTCAATTCATGTATTTTCTTTTAATTAAAAAAACAATTATATTAATTATGTCGTTTCTATTTCATATATTTTTAATTTAGTCACATATCCTTATCAAATTCTGAAATATCAAGCAAAATTAAAAGAGGCAAAACTCTATAATAGCTACCCGAATCTATATAGAAGTAGAAAATTGTATTCATAAAGATAAAAATATGAAAATAGTAATTTTTTGGTGTTAAAATAACTTGAATACCTTCATTAGTAAAAATAAAAAGTAAAATAAAACCAAGATTTGGGGATGAACACCATTAACTCATTCTGCCAGCTTCTTTCCGACGAACTTCTGGCAGCTACTTCCGGCGAGACAACGGCGGGATGTTTCCGACTCAATCTCCTCCCTATTCCACTTTTACTCTTTCCATTTTTGAAGGTGGAGTTTTTGAAATACTTGGACAAAACGGAAAGATGGATGTAATTGAAAAAGATATTCATCAATTTTGTAATATTAGAATTGATAAATAATAACAAAGGCGACTGTTTCCACATTCTTATCCACTTAATTAGATATACTTTTCTTTTGTTAAGTGAAATGGACTATAATTAATGACCCATTAACACAATTTAAAATATACATAAAAAACATTTCAAACATTAAAAGGTTGAACATTATATTACAATAATTATCATCTAAAGGGAGGACATTCCTGAAATCCCACACCTTGACATATATATTACTCTTCTATATATTTAATAATTGGGAACATGTGAGCATGTGCATGGACTCTAAGTTGAAGTAGTGACTTCAGCTAGCTAGAAATTAGGGTCTCACAAAAGAAAAGGAAAAAGAAAGAAAAAGAAAAAGAAAAAGAAAATCATCCATATCCATATATTAAGAGATGGCATTTTAATTGGTGTGTAATAGGTTTTGGAGCTCAAATGACATAACATCCATGGCCATCAATGAGGCGACCTACTTTCCTCAAACATACAACAAATTCTTCCCACTGCACTAACACATGAAGAATACTAGCTGCCTCCTCGCACTCCTCCTCCCCATCATCGTCTCTACAGCCGCAGTCATTGTCGGCGGAGGCGCCGGGGTAGGCATTGGCGTCGGCGGCGGAGGCGTCTGGATTGGCGGCGGAGTCAACCCTCCTAGCTCCTCCTCCGCCGCCTACGCCGCCCTCCAGGCTTGGAAAGCCGCCATTACAGACGATCCCCTCAAGATCACGAGCTCCTGGAACGGCCCAAATGTCTGCTCCTACAAAGGCGTCTTCTGCTCCGATTCCGTCGATTTAATGGGAAATCCCACCGGCCAAGTCGTAGCGGCGATCGATCTCAACCACGCCAATTTGCAGGGCACTCTGGTGAAAGAGCTCTCTCTCCTTTCCGATCTCTCCCTCCTCCACCTCAACAGCAACCGATTCAGCGGCGGCGTGCCGCCTTCGTTCCGAGACCTGGCGTCGCTCACCGAATTAGACCTCAGCAACAACCGTTTCTCTGGCGGATTCCCCGCCGCGGTTCTCTACATTCCGGATCTCATCTATTTAGATCTCAGATTCAACAGCTTCTCTGGTCCAATTCCGGAGGAACTATTCGAGAAGAAACTCGACGCCATCTTCCTCAACAACAACCTCTTCTTCGGCGAGCTGCCGCAAAATCTAGCCAATTCTCCGGCGTCTGTGATAAACCTGGCCTACAACCAGCTGAGCGGCGCGATCCCGTTCAGCTTGGGGTACATGGGGATCAAGGAGATCCTGTTCCTCAACAACCGGCTGACCGGCTGCATTCCCGAAGGCGTGGGTATGTGGTCGGATCTTCAGGTTTTGGATGTGAGCTCCAATTCATTGATGGGGCATTTGCCGGATTCTCTATCTTGCCTCAGTGACATCGAGGTTCTCAATTTGGCGCGGAACCAGCTCTCCGGTGAGCTACCAGATTTGCTCTGCTCGTTGCGGAGCTTGATTAATTTGACGGTTGCGGCGAATTTTTTCTCCGGCTTAAGCCAGGATTGTGACAGGAATGCCGGATTCGGGTTCGATTTCTCGTTCAACTGCATTCCGGGGAGGGAGCTGCAGCGGCCGCAGCCGGATTGCACGGCGGTTCCCGGCGGCGGCCTCAGCTGCCTCAGAATCCCTGCGGCGAGGCCTCTTGTTTGTGGGGGGTTGGTGGGGGCGGAGTTCACCGCGAATTCGCCCCCATGAAGTGGGGGCCTGGGGGGTGGGGGTTAGGGTTACTGTTGCAGTCAGTATTTGCCAACAGAACAGTGTCTGCCATCAACTGAAAGTCATGACTTTGGGGGCTTTTCTTATTTAATTTTATTTATTTTCCAACCGAAGTCTTTTCATTTGTTTTTACATTTTTTTATCAACTGTAGACATTCTCAGTGATATAAATGTGCTTCTGTTGAGTTGATCACCATAATTAATTGGTGTGGACAAGTACGCTTGGTCGTTAGTATTTTAATTACGTGGATTAAGAATCCTAATCTGACAGTGGAGTGTTGTTTTGATGATTGATTATGCATTAATTTAATGCTCATAATCCAAATAGTGTAGTCATGGACTCATGGGTGAGGGTGGCTACGTTACACGTGACTGCAGCAAGGTTGATTACTTGGGTAAATTACTTGAAGATTTTCCACCCAATTAGCGGCAATGCCTAATCTAATCCCCCTAAATTATTTTTTTATACATGGCTCTTTTTAATTACTTATCATATTAATTAAGACACTACACTACTACAAATAGAACTATTATATGTCCCTAATTCCGGTCGCGCTTCTCTCCGCTTCTCGCTCTCCAGACACTCTCTGTCTCTGACAACGAGGCCACACCCACCCACCGCCACCTTCGACGCACCTTCGCCGTCCTTAGCCGAAGGCCCGCGGTAGTCATCGAGCCCGCGTCGCAGACCCTAAAGCCTCTAAGTTCTAACCTTTGTCCTGCACTTGACTCTCCACTCCAGAGTCCAGAGTCCAGACTCGCCACAGGGCCACACACCCACCGCCCACCGCCCACCGGCACCACGGCCCACGGCGCACCGCCACCTCCGAGTCTCCGACGCACCTTCGCCGTCCATAGCTGCGCTTCCGTCCTCAGCCGCAGGAATCGTAGCTGGGACTCCCAGGTTCATGGGTTTCTCCATTTGTCGCATTTCCGTTGTTCGTTGGCAATTCTGAAAAATGAATCTAAATATAGCTTGAAGTTTATCATGCAATTTGTCCTTCAACTCTTTTTCCTATATCGTGAAGTTTATCATGCAATTCATATTCATAGTCTATAATAATTCTGCTAAATTTGAGGTTTGGTAATGGTGACTCTGGTTCGTCTAGAGTCTGGAGTCTGGATTACTTTTAACCGACTACCAATTTTGTATAATTAGTATAATTCCCATTTTGTATAATTAGACTAATTTTAAGTTTTTAACCGACTGCAAGTCTACAAATTCATCATATGTTCAGGTAATTCCCATTTTATATAACTATATTACTACGGTTTATAAATCCCATTTGTTCAGGGAATGATTGATGAATGACTGAATGTCGATGAATTGATGAATATGATGTTTTTTATTTTAATAGGATTGATGATGATTTGATGATTTTTGGTTTCAAAATTGTGAAAAAAAGGTGGAAGTTTGAATAAATAGAGAGGATATTTCGAATTTTTTTTAGACTAATGACATTAATTTGAATCTCCAGCTTTGGCTAATGTTTTGTGTATATATCTGTTTAGGACCATTTTGTTTTAGATTTGTACTTTTCGAATTTCGATGGAATTATAGCTAACTCTTATTTGGTGGTTGTTGTTTAAGCCACTTCGAAATATTATTTTTAGACACATTAATCTTTTTACCCACTAATGTAGTAATGGATAAAAGTGCGCTCTAGATTTTAAGTGATGTCGTTACTCGTGCAAAGTCTATAGGTCATTTTGGCTAAAAAAAATTATTAAATTTTTGGCTAAAAGAATATTATTCAATGTCTCGTTCCACCTTCCAAGCATCTAGTGTGCATAAAAATGATTGAGTAAACTAATGGCGTATATTTCAGTCTCAAAAATCGAAATCAACAGAAAAATATTAAGAAATAAAAGAAATAAAAATGTCTGGTGGGGGTACCCACTTAAGTCAGGTATCGGTACCTGCATCGGGTATTTGGGAGCGGATATGGCGGACAACGGATTATTAGGTGCAGATACTTATAATGTCAGGTGCGGATACTCGATTTTGCACCCCTAATCTTAATCAATAAAAAATGAGAAAAGGCTGCCCCTGGGGCCGCAATTATATTCACCATCCTTTCATAATCTGTAAAATTTTGCCATGTATCAAAAGGAGATGGAGTAAGGAATTGTCACTTGGCAGTTGTCTAAATCACGAAAATACTTGTTTTTATTTTTTTTTCTCATTTTTCCATCTTATTAACTCCAATCTATGTGAGTATTCAACTATCTTATTAGTTTTTTTGTAAGAAAATTAAGGGGGTATTTTTCTATAATAAAACAAGGTTGTTGGAGTAAGTGGCCAATTTAGTTTGTGAGATGTTAAGGTTGAAAAATTGGTAATCATTAATATAAAAGAGTTCTCAACAATAAATTATTAAAAATAATTTTTTTCTTCAAATCAATAGGTTTGGTTACATGATAAGACCAACTTATTAAAAATGAGTTCATAAGCGTTTAACAATATTGTCAAATGTTTTGTTTTTAGTTGCGGAAAATTTTGGCAAAATTTATAATTTATTATATCTTCAAGGTTGTTCAAAGAGCCTATAAATTTCCCGAAACACCCTCTCATAAGCTCAAAATAATTTAAAATACGTAAAATATTGAATTTATTTTTTGATATACATAAAAATAATAAAGTATTATTTCAAATCAAACAATACAATATCTAAAAGTCATGGTGGAAACTCAAACTTTTAGATCATTACATCTTTAGAAATAATAGCTAAATTAGCTAAACTATGTGTTACCTGGCCTCACGCCGAGCATGAGAAAACTCGAAAGCCACATACTTCCTCGCATGTTGAAAAGCATAAAAAAGCTCATCACAAAGAAAATCGTTACCTCCATGAGAATCAAGCAAAACATGAATAACTAGTAGAGAATCTGTGAGAGCATGAACGGGGCCAATGTCATATTCTAAGCAAAAACCAATCCCAATCAAAAGAGCATGCAGCTCGCCCATCAACCCCAAGCTAGCATGTCCAATTCGTTGAGCCCCTACTACAATGACTCTTCCATCCCAATCGCGAATGATGAAGCCGACACCAACCCTGCGCCCATTATCGAGAAAAGCGACATCCACATCAAGCGGTAGCAAGCATCTTTTCGGACAGGACAATTGTCCGAATCCCTCTTTCGATAGCAACTGGTGGGTTAAAGCTACCCGTCGGTTTGCTTTTTTGAAATTATCCAACATCATCGGGAAAAGTTAACGGTATCCATAGTGAGATTTTTTTCTTTACCGTGTTTTCAATCACATATCACCTTCTGAATCTACCAGAGATGCATAAATGAATCCTCAAAGTCTTCAAGAAAATTATATGATTGAGATCCTCCATAAAGAGACATATATTTTCCTTTGATACGGAGTATTGTTTGAACTCTTAAAAGAACTTAATGACACATGCTCTTAATCCATCCCAAACCAAAAGTCGTCATGAATTATAGCCCAATGCATTATTCATCGCAGTATGAAAAATAATTCAATACAATTATGGTAATAAATGTGAACTGGTACTTCATTGTAATGCATAATTTCTTGAAATGTGAATTGTGAGGTTATAATTTTATTTTGTTTTTCTAGTAATATGGTACAAATTGTTGGATCACAATTACTCAATTAAGTTGCAAATTTAGAACTTTTAGTAGGAGTTTTAGGCTATCATTTGGAGAAATTGATGGTTTCGAGTTCTTTATCGAATTTATATTGATCACACGTGAACGCAATACAAAGAAAATGGTGTTTAGCAAGAAAGTGTTTTACTGTTGTTATCCTAATTCCTGTTAATAAATAATTTATAAAATATATTAATTTTATTAAATAATTAGTACAACTACATAATATAAAAAATGTTAATCTGTTTTGGTGCTGAAAGAAAGCTTCCAATTTGGCTTCGAGGGATGGTATCTGAGTATTTTTTTTCTTCACCATCTGGTTGTTCACAGATGGTGAGGCTGATGAATTGGATACCTCATATAGGTAGAAAATAGGACACATGTCCGAATCTAGGGAGCTTCATTCGCTTTTTGACGCCCCCAACAATGTCATATATGATTCCTCTTTGATCAAGATTTTTCTCCCCAACAACAATTTTTTTCAGCAATTTTGGCATCAAGCGCATTCCTAACAAAAAAAAAAAAACATTTGTTAACAAATAAAAACAGTAAAGATTTATAAAGTTCTTACCACCCATTTTGCCACTTAAGGCGAAGCATATATGGGTCCCTTCTAGCCTTAATCCCCCTGCTTTCTAGCCAATAAGTGTGTTTTTTTCAAGAAAGCGAGGGGGTCAGGCGTGTAGCCAAGTTCTTTTGTATGAAATCATAATTGAGAAGCTACTATGAAATAGATTTAGAAAACAAATAAAATTCATTGAAAGCAAAAATATTAGCAACTTATCAGCCTGTCCTCAACGACTGTGCTTGAGGCCGAACATGTAATGTGGGTCATAGTGACCTTCTGCGTCAAAGATACGTCATTGCCTTTGCGGTTCTGCATGCTAATTCTGGACTGATTGACCATCTTAGGATCTTGTCACGCTTGCTGGTAAGCATCCCAGAGGTCCTCGAGAAACTGCGGCGTCTTAGACTTCCTAACTTATAGCTTATTTATGTAGTTTCTGTATCGGAGTCCACACTACGCGTTGAATACCTTCTTGATCTGGGTATTCGTGAAACTCAGCCAAGATGCCATTTTCTTGAGATAAGAGAAAAGAACTTAAGGAGAAAATATTAGCGTCGTAAAAATATGAATATTTTTTGTTGATAATGTAGTGCAGCCCATATGTGGTTGCACAATAGGTCGACCTTCCATACATGTTACATTCGTATTCATACGAACCATGATCCACATCGTTGCTTCACAGTCCATGTGTTGTAAAGTTTGTCAACTACATTGTATATCTCAATTTTGTTCTCAACGACCATCTCCACAGCACGACAGCTATAACATGCATTTATTATTTCTTTATGGATCTTTTTAACATGGTATCAGTGTAAATTGTAGCTGCGTGTTTCTCAATACACGCATTAGTTGCCAAAGTAGAACAATAGTGGAATCCATGTAGTTCATTATTGCATTGAATTCCTCTGGTCATACATGGCATGGTTGAAATTCATTATGAACTCTAGAATATTTGAATGGGGCTTCGTGTACCTAAATCATAAATCATCAATATATCGCTATATCTTAATCGGTACATAGCTACAACGGAATCAACATAGCTTGTATATACGAGTGACATAGTAAACACATTCGAAAAACATATAAATTTAAATTCAACAAATATATAATTAAATGACAAGTAGTATATGTTGTGGTTTAAATATTCCATTGAAGGAATCCCCTACCCGGTATCTTTCTAGGAATAATATGGGAATCAATTACCAATTAATTTTCATGCAAATTCCTACAACTAGAACGCAAGAAAAACAAATAGGAAGAATAAAATCCTAATACATGT
>JAYDZE010012490.1:0-10299 GCA_034509125.1 Monilaria moniliformis
AAGTCATGCTGAACATGCCACGATATCTCTCCAACTAGGACGCAAATTATGAGCTGCACCAATGAGATTAAGCTGAGTTGTCTTCTCTTGATATTTGGCTGGAACCGAGAGTATGGCCGACTCCTTTTGATCATGAACTTGATCTTCTTCAACTTGAACTCCTTCTTCAACAATCTCGCCTCCTGTTATCTATTGTGAAAATGTCGTCGCTACGTATTTGTGTTCCAATCCATTTTTTCATTCTCGGATGAAACATATTGCATTGGATTTTCATTTTGTCCGTGAGCAGGTTCAGGCAGGTGCACTTAGAGTGACTCATGTTACCTCCTATGATCAATTGGCGGACTATCTGACAATGGCTCTCTCTCGGACTCCTCTTGTTGCTGTTAGATCCAAGATTGGAGTATCTTCCAGACCCTCCATCTTGTGGGGGCGTATAGAAAATAGTTAATATTGTATCTTATCCCACATCGGTGGTTCCACTCTGTACTCAATACGTTAACTCTGTCCTATCTTTCGTGTAGACTATCGTGTTCTAAAGATCTTATGCAGCAATGTAAGGAACAACAACAAATGCCATGTCCTAGACTTGAAAATTACCAGAAAATCAACAACAATAATTATCATGTTTTCCAACATGTATGCTACTATAAATCATAATTTAAACACAATTTGAAAGGGTTCTAACCGGATGAGAATTCCTTCCAGTATAGGACTCATCTCAAGATTCCGACGTGTTTTTGGGAGTGCCTACCTCACATTCTCAGACGTTGACCGCTCAGAGACCGATTCCATTGCCGATTTGCTAATTTTATGTGTCATACGTAGATTTTGTGGTGGGGATGGATGTTTGACCACTTTTGGTAAAGTTAAAAATTATGGGATAGTTCAAAGATATTATTTTTTATAAGTTAGAATATATGGTAATTGGTGGAGTCGATGAGAATTATATTTGACATATTGAGTTAAAATGACTAAAAAACTCATATATTTATTATTGAGGATAAAAAAAAAAGTATTTTATGAAATTGATTATATATATCCAACTCTCCCTAATTTTATTTTATAACGGTTACCTATGAGGATTATTCTCAAGTTGGATATATTATTGTCTTTCTAGCATTTAGTTTTAATTTCTTCAATTAATTATTGATTATTGTTCGATGCCAGTTTTTTTTTTTGTCAGTTAATAATTGATTATTAGGATTGGTTATTTCATATTTAGGGGATATACTTGTTTAAGCTTTGATTTTAGTATAATAAGTTTTAATAGAGTTTAGTACATTGTTATAATTTTTATTTATAACTAATATTATCAAAAGAAATTATATTTCTATAATCAATATAGTAATTTATCTCTCAAAGTTTGAATTTTATTTCTATAATGAATATAGTAATTCATCTCTCAAAGTAAAATTTAGCTCCGTGATATATTTATGAGTGCCGATCGACATGCATATTCAATTCAATAATAATAATAAATGGAAAAGTACATAAGATACAAACATTCCGAACTGTTGCAAAATACAAATTTTTGGATTATTTTTATATTTGTGCAACAACCCATATATTCCATCGAGGTTTTATTAGTGGAAATATTTCGTATACGCCAAACGGTCGTCGAATTAAATTAAAAAAAAAATATTTCTTATGTAATCATAAATCATTATATGTTTTTCTATAGTTTTGTGTAATTTATCTTGGAAGTAAGGCTTATATGTTAACAAAACTAATATGTCAAGTATTTACAGCCCAAGGAATACTGCTATATATTATACATCCATTTTGGTGGCTCTAAAATTCGCAATGTCGCCCAATTCTTCCACTTTTGCAGCCAAAATTTCGACCTTGTCTACAATTTCCAACAACGAGAAATTTAAGCTGGAAATGGCAAGATTTTCATCAGTTTCGACAACTTCTATCTTGCAAGAGGAGAACCGAGGAGGGCTTAATCGTAATTTCATCGCCTGCAATTTTGGGTTTATTGAAAGCTTTGTTTGGCACTTGTCCATTTTCCCAATGCTCTCTCCAATGTCGTTCAATATCCATATCATTGATAGCAAGAAATTATCACATGGTTCCTTCAGGATCTGCCTTTTCAATGGTGGTGGCTGATTACCAAATAAAATGAAATTGATTAATTAACTAATTAATTTGCATTTCTGGCGGTTGCATACACATATGTGGAGAAAGTCTTGTGTGAGACGATTTCACTATAAGACGAATGAAGATTTAGATTCAAGTTCATATCTAATGACATATTTGTAATTATTGATAGCAACAATATTGCAAATATGTCATTGAAATGAGTTCGAATTTGAATTTAAATTCTGTCTATATATATATATATATTTATATATTAATACCTGTTTTGCGGATTGAAGACATCCTTTAAGAGCGATAATTGTTACAGCAAGTTCTCTTAGTTGCTCTCCAATTTCTAAATATTTATGCCATGGATAATACAGGCCGAATTTCCCATGCCAAGGCTCCCATTTTGCATGATTTGCCTGCAAAATAATTAAATTTAATTCGGATTGTTTTGTGAATATACATTTGAAAAAATGGTGAATTACCAGCGCTTCATCATTGGATTTGGAGTTGATAATTATCGTGCAAGCTAGAATGGAGGCATTGCCATCTCCCACTTTATCATGACTTTCCTTGTCATTACCCAATATGAAGTATTCATCCAAGCATCCTAAAATATATCAAAAGATATATGTTGTTACACCTCAAATTAAAATTCCAAAAACATATCAAATAAATAAACTATATGTATATATATATGCGTGTGCCTGCTTGTTTTCTCTCGAGTTTTCTGGAGAGATGATTCGTTGAATGAATGACAGACGCATTCCCAAAAGTATTTTACTACCAAAATATTCAGACCCTACTACAAGCACTAGATAATAATGCACAACCATTTGCCTGCGCATGTTCATTTTTTCAAATTTTCATTGATTGAACAAAACCCTAGCTTTCAACTCCATAATTATTATAAAAAATTAAAAATTAAAAATTGATTATTACCAAAATAGTCAAATCCTACTAGCTAGAAGCACTAAGCAACAATGCATAATTGGGTATCACTATTCATCCATTAAAATTAATAACCAAGAAAAACCCTAATTCTAATGTCAATTTCATTCCCAAGTCAAAATGTAAAATGTTCAGTTTAATCACGCATAAATAAAATATATATAACAAAAATTAATTAGATACTTGCCTTGGATACTATTAGCAAGTTTACTGAACTTGGATGCCGTGGAGAAATGAAGGTCGTTACTTGCCCAAATGGGATAGATGAACAAGTTGACGAAGATGCAAAGTATGAAGCCCATGCCGATGGCGGCTAGGCGGTCGCGAGCCACCTCCATCACCTTCTCCGCCCGGACGCCAGAGACCGCCACCAGATTGAAAGTTAGGATCGAAATCATGAATCCATAATCGTATCTCTTCTTGATTTTGGGCACCAGTCTATAATAAGTAGCAACCGTGCCTAAACAACAAAATCCAAATTTATTTAATTAACTTTGGCTCAGATATTAATTGAATAAACGACTATGTTTTCTCAATTGTGTGTACATAAATTATATAAGTAGATTGAATAATTTGCACGTAATCACCACCTTTTTAGCCATATTTATAAATTTCTATTAAAATAACAATTAAGAACTATGAATCTTTTGTGAAATATGTATTAGTTTTGGATTTAAACTTAGAATCTATCTCTAAGAAAAGTCTTGTAATGCCTCAACTTTACTACTTAAACCGTGAATCTTTAAAAGTACTCAATTTCGATCATTTTATAATAGTACTACCTAATTAAGCGTTTTTTTTAGCCAAAGAAAGATATTGGCCAACGTTCCAGTGACATTTTTGAGATTTTCTTAAAAAAATAAATAGGAGTTTTACAAAATCTTCACACGTTAATTTTTGTGAAGAAATGGAAACGTGTCAAAAGAACCTCATACGTTACTAACGTAAAATATAATATTATTACGGATGGACAAAAAACTTTTGGGAGCTTATCAAGAGATTAGATCTCACTCTCTCTCTCTCTCTTGTGGAGATATGAGAGATTAGATTTGTTTTCGATAAATCAGAAATAACAAAAGGATATATAGGAAAAGAAACGCACCATAGACAAATAGTGAAATAGCAATGATTGTTGGTTTAGCAATTCCTCTATTTTCAGCCGCTAAAACTGCAGCCAAACACCCCAATCCTCCTCCTATCAACGTACCAATCCCACGGTTTATCCCTTTGCTCAATGTAGCTCCTGCACATATATATTAATTTCAACAAATTAGGGACATAGTTAATTAAGATTTTAATGCCTCTGGTGACTTACTAAAAACTAATAAATAAATTATACTAAATCGACCAGTTTAATAGATAACTATTTTATGTGAATAACATTTTAATGGGAATCGTGATGTTATGAGAATCGTTTGATTTCAAGATCAGATTAATTGATGAGAGAGAGAGAGAGAGAGAGAGAGACCTGCGTAGAGCTCGAACATGACGACTACGGTCATGATAGCCCACATGGCATTCTCTCCGATTTGTTTGAACATGGAATTAACCAAATACAAGAGCGAGACAAGAACCAAAGCGACTCCAACTTTTATGCTATGAATAATCCTCCTTTTGTCACTTCTATTACGTATTTCCTTAAAAATTGAAGCAAAACCCTCAAACGAAAAATATGACGATAAATATGAATCATTTCCATCTCCCTTTTGGAAACCACTCTTACTTCCATTTGCACTAGTAGTAGAACTCATGATATTGTACGTAACAACCAACAAAAATAATAAAAATAAATAATTTGATGACACTCATTCACTTACTTTGATGCCCATTTGAGTTTGAGTTTCTAGTCTTATATATAGCATGTCATTCTTAATTAATTACCTAGGGGGTGGGGGGTGGGGGATGGGGTGTTGTCTTTTTCATCACCAAAACAAGAGGAAACATATATGGGTAAATTTGTAGAAGTAGTACTAATTAGATACACAATTTGTCCATTCCTTGTTTTGTAGTTGGGGTCTTATATTGTGAATTTTATTTTATTTCTTTGCATATTTTTATGTGTGTGGGTTTATATATATTTTTTGTGTATGCAACGTTTGTTAAGTGATAATATTAAAATAAATAAAAGAAATAAATGATATCAAAACATATATTGTGAAAGTACCTTTTAGTTGGTGGCTATAGTGGTACACGCTGCCTAGCACGATTGCATCAGACAAAACTATGAAGTATGGGATTTTTTTTCTAATTAATTATTTAAAAGTTTTTAAAGTTAAATGTCGTATATGTACCGTGTGGAGGTGGATAATTACTATTATATTTGGCCAGACGTTGGAGAAATTCAGAATATTTCATGCATCTTTAATAAATAAATTAAAAATCTGACACCTTTAAAATTACATTTTATAACTTTGATCAATCGAGAGAAAGAATTAATATAGAAAATGTAACGCGTAACCATTCCTAACTCGTGCTACATTGCTTGCCAGACTCCGCGTGGGCGCTCAACAAATTTAAATATAATAAAACTCCACATTTTACTTTTAATGCATCTTCGACGCATTTTCTCAAACAATTTCAATGTCTACTCTCCATTCATTCTAATTTGGGTTTTTGTCGTTCAATGCTATCATTTGAATCGTAGATCATCTAAAATTGTAATTCGAATCATTAGAAAGCTCTAACTCCCCCGCATTAACAACTCTCAATTCAATAACTCGGCTACTAGACATCATATGACGAAATTGACATCGCAACAATCATTATTGCAACATTTAAAAATTGAACTTAATTTGCAAAAATGCTGATATATTGGAATTTAATTTACAATTAACCCTACTACTTTTAAATAATACTTTAGTACTGTATAGAAATATGATATATCATCTATCAAAATATTGTACATTTTTTTTTGTAAAGTGAATATATGTTAAGAAATCAATGAACGTTTTCCTCTACAATGTCTCTAAGCTATCTAGAAAAAGAATATGCCATTGATCAGTTATTTAGTCTAGCATGTAGTGCTAATCTTCGAGCGGATTTGTTAGCCTCTCTATATACATGAAAAATGCTGATAAGCATGTGTTATGTCACTATAGCCAAGATGTCTCTAATATCATTTAGAAGCAAATGTTCCTCCTCCTCCGTATTGCCATCACACGGGCCGCTAAGAGAGAGTCGGTATGGATCTCCACAGGGTCGATTTGGTGTTCCACGCACGTTACAGTGCCTGCAACTATCACCATCACATCCGCTATCATCACACTTGGACTGTTTCTGAGCGCTCAAAATATTTTAGGTTATTTCTTTACAACAATAGATTGTTCTTTTTATGAAATATTTGAAATGTTGCTTCTAATATTTTGATTTCATAATTGTTCAAAGCAAATTAGTCCAATTTATGTAAAGCAAAAGGGCTTTACGGGATTCCCAAATCCAACCAATTATATGGAATAACCTCATGAAGTTTTCTAAGTATCATGCACATTAATTAATTTATTTTTCGTACTAGTGATTTCATAGCAGATACACACTGAAAATACACGCTTGAAAAAAGGAATAATATCGAGCAAGACCAACATAAGTACGGATTCTCTGATTCTATACAATATTTAGTCTTAATAAATTATGTATGCAATGATATAATCACTTCGGTACACTGTATGTGGCATGTACAACAAAGCTAAGCTTTAAATACAATGTTAATTGTCAAAACCAAAACGCGCATAACTGAATTTCAAGTACAACGGATCTAATGCTAGTCCAAGTGGGAGATTAAAAGATATATAGATTAAATTAGGATATTGGGCATTAATTAATTAAGATTGGACTATTAATTAATTAATGCTGACAAAAGATAATAAGCCCATAGGCCTAGGGCCCATGGGGTAGCTAATATATATTTCTCTATTGTAGAGAAATAGGTGACAGACGTTAATTCATCAATTCTGGCACGTTTAGAACGTGGAACTGATTTCTTTTGTCACACTAAATAATATGTATGTTCAATCAGAGATTTCCTAGCTTTCTCTGATTGAACTATGTACCATGGAATTGTTCCTGCACCGGATTGGCATACACGTGGATACCGAAAGTAGTGGATTCACCATGCCGGATTCGTTTGAACGTGCAAATCAAACTACACAACAAGTAAGTCTTTCTTTTCGTTGTGTGATTATATGCTCAACTCACGAACTCAAGTATGAATCTAGATCTATTTCCTGTCTATTATTCCGCTGCATGTCATTAGATGACGATTGGAAAACCTAACAGTGGTATCAGAGCCCGGGGCCCGAGCAGATTTGGATGGTGGCTTATTGTTCTTCTCTTGTTTCCCACCTTCTTACGATGTTATTGTGAAACTTGAACCTTTCCTTGCAAAGCTTGCTCCAAATTTGATTTGAAAATCTTCTCAATCACTTTTCATGTGAGTCAAGAGATCCCATCAAGGATAATTTTGATAAGTCCTTAGATTCTTCGATGGCGGCGACTACATGCTGGATTTCATTGGTAGCCAGCGAAGTACCTTCTCAATTATCTTTTTTTCTTCTAGGAGTCTCTCCAGAGTCTCTGATTTGATTTGCAATGAAAGAGACTCTGGAAAATAAAATCTTGCATGCTTTCGTTTTCTTTCATCATTAAGGTGTAGAAGTCGCGCCAATTTTGTAGCTTGGTTGTAAAAACTTTTTCATGTCCTCCAAATTGATTTTTCAATACTTGCCAAGCATCTTTTATTGTTTGGCGGTCGTAATTCGCGGATGAATGGATCGACTTACTCCTTGGTGCATAAAGGACAAGGCTCGTGCATCTTTGGTCTTGTTCTCTTTATGCTCCTTCTTCTGTGCATTCGGTAGCGCAGCCACTTCATCTGGAGTTTGGTGTGAATCCCTCTTCAACAATATCCCATAGATGGATCCAGAATCAGAAAATGGAGGGAGCGGAATAAAATGATAAAGAAAAGTAAGTATAATCTCAAATACGTCAAAAGCTTTTGTCTAATTCTTATAACACGTCCATCTCTCTCTCTTTCTCTAACTCTCACACAATCACGCTTCTCTTCTATAGATCCTGTCATTCAGACGAATGGGCGATCATGGCGGTTTTTTGGTGACCTTAAGAGAAAATTAGCCGTCGGGGGATCGGCCGCCCCTCCCGACCCTCCCTACATCCGCCACTGGATCATGAGATACAAAAACTGTTCGCATTAGAACACTCCACTACTCATAGTCTAGACCAACAAAGACAGGAACACCTTGTTGGAGGAAGGCATTTGAAACAGAGGGAAGAAAGTGAAGGCAAGGATGCTCTAATGCCACAAATATGTTGGGTTTGTGATGAATAAGTAAAATAAGATCAAAATGATCTGGAGGAATTCGTATATGAACTCATGCACTAGAGTATATGTGAACTCACTTAAAAAGATTTTTCTTATTTGCTCTAGTTCATATCAAATGGCAGTAGATGACTTCTATTTACAGGATTACATGGCTGATGATTTTAAGAGACTATTTGACTAAAAATAAATTATAATTCATGTATCTATCATTAAAATTAATTCATGTATCCCAATAATGATGCATTTGACCATCTAAGTTCATTCTCTTGAACCTTCCAGAAGTATGCGGTCTGATATTCACTTTCGGATTAGAAATTATCGATTCAACAGTCGTCGCCGCTGAGGCTTTTCTGATTGAAATCGAATATGTTTTCTAAGGCAAGGCTGCGAAACTTGTAGACCATGTTTCCGCCTTTAATTACTGGTGGCAAGTTGCTTGTCCACCTGCTATCCTGAGTTTGCTGAATACTGAGAGGACTTTTATTCTTCAATTGATGCCCGAAAGTTGTTCGATGAAATGGCTGCTTCACTATGTCAGAATCCCAGTGTTGGTTGTTTCATCAGCAGATGCAGCTTCCGATATTGAATACACATGATGTCGCCTTTGCTACGCGCCTGATTACAAGGCTTTCTAGAAACTCGCGTATGGTGCTAACAACATCACGTTCTCTTCTTATGGCGAACGCTGGAGGCAGCTGAAGAGCATATTTGTTTCTAATTTTGCCTAAATTTGAAAGCTCGTAACTTCTTTGTCCCAGAGACTGTTCTCATATGATCTGTAGATTGAGATATAGGAATTTTTGAAGTCAAACAAAGTGCAAGACAATATTTCGGAAATTTTCAGCTTCCAAAAATCCAAGTGTGATTTTGCCTAAATTTGAAAGCTAATAACTTCTTTGTTTGAACTACTTTTTAATTGATTCAAAGTTGGAGATTAAACATTGGTACATCTATTTTATGAAACACCCATTCAAGCCTCTTTTGAAGCTCGAGATCAGCCTCTGAAACCATCTCAAAACAGCACCTAGAAGTTTGAATTTTTAAAAAACTTTTCAAGTGTTGAGACCAAATTTTGCGAAGTATAAAATGTATTATTTCCCTACTCTGTTTTCTTATTTTCCTAAAATGATGTGTGGTGTATTGCATGTATGTGTTTCACTTAAACGAGTATGATCTAGAATTAACAAACTAAAATAGCTTATGTGCTAATCTGCTTTGTAGGCTACTAGTTTATCGGCATATATCTATAAAAATTTTAAATGTGACCGCTGATTGAGTGTGACTACGGTTCAAGTTACATTGACTACCAAGCCATCCACATAAGTGGGAAGGCAAGGTTTTCGCGAGAACGGGTGCTCGCCAAAGTCCTTGCAAATCTAGTCGCAACTTCGCGATTGGAAAGGCAAGGTGTTCGTGAGCACAACATTGGTGCTCGCAACTGTGCAAGGACCGGTGCTCGCGACGTTTTGTGGGTGCAATATTAGCAAGCACATTTGTGCTCGCAAATTATACTCACTAATGGCATTTTAGCGTTTAGTTAGCATTTTTCGGTGCAAAGTTCTAGCTAGACAAAAGCATGTTTATCATAAATTATTAATTTCTTTCATTTCTTTATTTATCTCTATTTCCTTACTTATTTTAGCATGCTCTTTTTACGTTTCATGTGATGGATAAAGTTTTATGTAATGCCCCAAAAACGCTAAAGGACGGAATTTCCTGTTCCGATTAAAGAAGATGCTAAATTAGGGTTTTTGCCGACGATTTCTTCGAAATCATTCAATATATTAATGATATGATTAAATATTAGTTTAAATAAGATTAAGGGATCAAAATAAGTATAATGTTATATTTAGAATAATCAAAGAATTATGAGAACGATTCAATGGCATAAAGTGAACGTTTGTGGAAAATCGAACAATTTA
>JAYDZE010012501.1:0-10299 GCA_034509125.1 Monilaria moniliformis
CTCTCTCTCTCTCTCTCTCTCTCTCTCTCTCTCTCTCTCTCTCTCTCTCTCTCTCTCTCTCTCTCTCTCTCTTTTTCGGACGAGCCAGTGGCGGCCGTTGCGGGTAACAGAGGTGTCGACGTTGGCTGTTCTGTGCACTGTAGAGGCGGAGGGTGGTTGTTGGGCTGTTCATTGGTGTCTCTCCCTCTCTATGCTTGTCCACTATAGATGACGGTGGTGACATGTCGGCGAGGACATAGCGACGTGGTGACAGTGGCACGGTGACGACACGGTAATCTTGTTGGTTTTGATATTTATGACTTTTTTCTTCTTTTATATATTTATTTCATCATTTTTTAAAAAAAATATCATCTTTGTTCATTGTTTATTGTAATTTTGATTGAATGTGAGTTTGTATGTTAATTGCTTAAATATCCATTTGAAGTGGGAAACAACGTAGCTACGACATTGTTATTGCTTATTAAATTTGAACATTTGTGTGTTAATACTCTTAAATTTACAATAATTTTAAGTTAGTTGTGAATATAGCTTGGTTTTGAATGACAATGTAAAACCTTCCGCTCATTCACAACCAAGATTCTTTCAAGTTATGAATGAAAGTTTTTAAACTATGATTCACAACTAAGAATATAGTCTTGGTTGTGAATGAGAGATTTTAGGCTATCATTCACAATTGAAAATATTCTCGATTGTGAATGATGACCTTTCATTCACAACCATGAAAATAATCTTAGTTTTGAATAATAGACTAAAACCCCTTATTCGCAATCAAGACTATTTTCTTAGTTGCGAATGAGTTTTATTTTTTCATCATTTACAACCAACCTATGTATAGATTGTGAGTTACTTACTTTTTGGCATAAATTCTTGAATTACTATTTAATTTTGATTGATTCGTATTTTTTTAAATATCAATATATTTTTACTATACAGATGAATCAAGTGGGCATTATCATACATTATGCTGGAAAATGGGAGAATGCTCAGTACAGGATAAAGAAATTTTCTTTTACTTCCACATGATGGATTACAATATTTGATTCATGTATTGAAAAGTTTTGATTCGAGAATCTCTCTCATTGTGTCATGCTGGTAAAATTTGGAACAAAGAAAGATGGTAATTGGAGAATGTGTATAGATTGTAGGGCCATAAATAAAATCACCATTAAGTATATGCATCCCATTCCTAGACTTGATGACATGTTTGATGATTTATGTGGCTCTTGTTATTTTTTTAAAAATTGATCTTACTAGTAGTTATCATCAAATTAGGATGAAACAAGGTAATGAATGGAAAATGGATTTCAAAACTAAATTTGGTTTGTATGAATGGCTAGTAATACCTTTGGGATGACCAATGCACCTTCTACATTCATGAGATTGGTGAATCATGTGCTTAGACCTTTCATCGAAAAATTTATCGTTGATTACTTTGATGACATTCTCATTTTTAGTCAAACATTGAAGAACATGCCATGCATATTAAGAGTATACTTTCGTTTTTGAGCCATACGTGATTGACCCACACCTAAGAATGTGTAGAAGGTTAGGTCTTTTCATGATCTTGCAAGTTTTAATTGGCATTTTGTGAAAAACTTTTCAACTAAAGCTTCCCCTTTGAACCACCTTGTGAAAAAGAATGTTGTTTTTAAATGAGGAGAAAAACAAGAACTTGCTTTCAACACCTTGAAAATGATCTCACTCATGCTCCATTACTTGTTTTGCCTAATTTTGATAAGAACTTTGAACTTGAGTGTGATGCGAGTAGAGTTGGGATTAGGGGTGTCTTGATGCAAGATGGTAGACCTATTGCTTATTTCTCCGAAAAATTGAACTAAGCTCAATTGAATTTTCCCACTTATGATCTTTTAACCCGAAGATTGGGTGAACTTTCGCAAGATTTTTTCCCCGACAAAGTGAAGTCGAAGCTTGATGGGATGGACTGTTCCAAGTCTTGGAGAGATACAACAATTCCTACACCATTTATCTCCCCGGTGAGTATAATGTGAGTTTTACTTTCAATGTTAGTGACTTGAGTCTATTTGATTTTGAAGGTACTCACGGCTTGGATTTGAGGACAAACCCTTCCAAACAGGAGGGATGATGTGATCATAGGTGATCCACATCGAGCTCGGCTCCAAGAAGCGGATCCATTGGTGAAAATCGGAAGGCCGAGGATGAGAGCAATGACTAGGAGGATGAAGGAGGCTCTAACCCACCTAATCCGGAGGCTCACGATGCAAGATGAGTCCAAACTTGAAGGTCGCTCGCCCGTAAGGACCGTACTTGAAGTTAGGGGGTTTCGGCGAGCAAGAGGTCTAAAATGGACCATGTGGGAAGGAAGTCCCCCCGCACAACCCGTTTAGCCCCAACAGGGATGAAGTAATTCCTTCCCCGACTTCCCAAACGGGTCGTGTGGGAGGACTCCCTTCCCACATGAACCATTTCGGAATGCGGTCAAAGCGCGAGTTCGTGGCCTCAAACGGACTATGTGGGAAGCCCACATTTCCACACGACTTGTTTTTTTATCCTGCGCGTCCAACCTTTTGACTTCCGTCCTATTTACTTGTTTTTCCAATTTTGCACTCTCTTTTCCAACAAACTATAGTCCTATTTGGAAAGAGAAGTATGTTGTTATTTTTGCTTGAACAAGTCCAACAACCCTTTTGTCTATCTTAAAAAGTGTTTTGGTTTCTATTTTGTAAGGAATACATTGATGAATATTAAAAACTTCCATGAGAGTGTGCTCCCTTTTGGTAGAGCTTTATCCTTAAATTCCATGCTTGTATGTGGTTGCATTGTCTACTTGTTATTCAATGTAAAAGTATGTAACTAGCTTAGTGTTTGCTAGATTGTGGAATTTTGCAAGAGATTGTCTTAGTGAAAATAGCCAGTGATTACCTCCATTGTTTTGGTTGAGGTTCTTGGTCCTAGCAATGTGTCTTGTTCATAAACACCTCTTTATCTCCTCAACCCTGTACCTATCATTTTTTGTTCAACTTTTTTGTGGATTGAATTCACCATATCCTTTACCTTCTTGTTTGAGATTTCTTGCAAGGCCAAATCTTGGGGAGTTTCTATGGTTTCATGGTGGATTTACATCATGT
Source organism: Monilaria moniliformis (assembly GCA_034509125.1). Classification (NCBI taxonomy): domain Eukaryota; kingdom Viridiplantae; phylum Streptophyta; class Magnoliopsida; order Caryophyllales; family Aizoaceae; genus Monilaria; species Monilaria moniliformis. The sequence goes on from JAYDZE010012501.1 coordinate 3,108, forward strand.
TGTGAGTATCCCTTCGTCTGCTCGTCCTTGTAGTCGACGGGCTGTGTTGTGCCTATGAGACGCGTCGGCTTAACACTAAAGAGCCAAAAATGTTGGAGTTTGGTGGCAGCGGATGAGATGGTGGACGCAGAGAGAAAGATCGGGTACAACGAGGCCGAGGCAGAGAGCGGTGCAGAGGTAGAGATGCCGAGATGTGCATGAAAAACAGAGGCTGAGATGCCAATATGTGCATGAAAAGCAGAGGCTGAGACCCCTAGATTAAAAGAAAAAATTATTCACAACCAAGATATAAAAAAAAATAGAATAGATTGTAAAAAAATAGGATATAAGTTTTAAACATAAATAATTTCACAAAAAATTACAGTTACAGTCAAAATTATTTTTTTATTGTGAATGATAGGCTAAAAACACTCATTCACAACTGAGAATAAGTTGTGAATTGCGAGGGTAAAATAGTAATAATAGAGTACATTTTAATTTTTTTTATTAATGAATACATTTTAAATTTACTATTTGAATTTAGATATTTTAAAATTTTCCTCGTAACAGAATTATAATTAAGTTGGCCGACGTCGGTCTCCCAATATGTGTGTTATTTCTAGTTTTTCATAAAGTTTTCATTGGTATAGAATTTTGGTAATAGTCGCTTTTCCCATCCAACCTCTAGGCTTACGCATATATACACAAAATTAAATGACATTTATGATGTTGTTTATGTTTCACACTAAGATTGCATATACCTCATGTAGCGCAATCAATTGTCTGTCTGCATGGGCTGTAAAAGTATATGGAAATTAATGTTGCCAATCCAAACAATATTAGTCATCAGATTACCGTACATCCACACAAAAACCTACTAATACAAAATTCATATCGAAGGTAATCATCATCCAATCATAGCACCTCACGTGTCCCCACATTTTCAAAACCTAAGACCAAACGTGTGGAGATGAGATTAGGCGGTTTTAGGTTATCGATCTCATATCTGTCTATTCTATTCTCCCCCTAATTGATATGCTATGTTTCTCTCACACACATTCTCTCTGGAAACTATCGTCCCCTAGTTAACTTTTTAATGTTACTCAACTTGAAAAATGTTATGCGGATTATCATTTGAGATAACTATCGATATGTTATCAATTTCATCAGCGACCACTTTAAGAAATACTTTACTTAGATATATTATTACTCGACCTGAAATATATTAATAAGATTATAAGAATTTACAATAAGTATCGACTGTGTTATTAATCCCATTAACAGAGCTACCTTAAGAAACACTACACTTCTAGAGGGAAGTGTGATAAATTTATTGTAAATTGCGAGAAAACAATATCCAAAATCCAAGACGGAAATCTTACTTCCAAATCATTACCGAAAAAACATTATTTTAGCGGAAGACTATGCACTATTTAGTACTTCATATAGTATAAGCAATATGTATTATTATCTTCGTATTTTTTTGTAATGAGACGTAATCTTTGTTTTGTTTTCAAAAAACTCCAATCTAGCTTATGTAATATCCACCAAACTACATAGGAGAGACTAAATTACAATGTTGCATCTTATTTTACATGTATTATTAGATCAGTGGCACCTCACTATCTACACTTGTGATATGCAAGGGGAAAAAAACATAAACCCCCAATACTTAAAAACGGAACCCAACAACTTAGAAATGCGCAAGTCAATTTATAATTGAATTTTTCCCGACTTGGATTGAAGTGATAAGGAAGATTATTTTAAGACATTATATAAAAAGAAAATATATCCATAATTAAATGATGACATACCCTCACATGTTAAATCTAGACTCCAACTGCAATACATAGATATAGTTCATGTATCGATAGGATCACTTAATATGAAACTGAAATATTTCTTTTCATATATACATGCATATATAGGTATATATAATCACCACTTTCCTTGTAGCGAAGACCAAACCCCCTACAATGTCATTTATAAGGTTGGCCACCACGTTTACTTTCTTAGACAAAACACATTTCCCCATTTCTACTTTCTTTTCTTGCTTTAATTTAATTTAGTTTTATGCTCCTCCGCTATTAAACACCACACTAAACCTCTCTCTCTCTCTCTCTCTCTTCTCAACTACTTCTAACCATCGGCATTTCCTTCTCCACCAATCAATCAATCACCGCCCCCGTTTTTCACATACAACACACAGTGCATGCACCTTCAATATGTCAAGAGTCATATCTCTCTCCCCAGTCCGCGACACTCTCCCCTTCTATGACAGAAGAGAAGCGGAGATGGAATTAGACACATCCTCACGCGCCACCGCCGATGCATGCACGTCCTCCTCCGCCACGCTCGGCCAGCTCCTGAAATGCGTCGGCGACGTGCGAAAGGAAGCCGTCGGCGATGAAACTCCGGTGCACCAGGTGCTCGAGATGAGCCACGTCACCGAGCCCCGGACGATCCCCTTCGTCCTCGCTTTCAGCCACCTCACATATAGCGTGAAATCCCGCCGCAAAGCCGCCGTATTCCGGCCACGCGCCGCCGAAGAACCCGCCGGCGCGAAAATCATACTCGACGACATCTCCGGCGAGGCGCGTGACGGAGAAATCATGGCCGTCATGGGCGCCTCCGGATCGGGGAAGTCGACGTTGATAGATGCGCTCGCTAATCGAATGGCGAAGGAGAGCTTGAAAGGATCGATCACTCTCAACGGCGAGCAGCTGGAATCGAGGTTGCTGAAAGTTATTTCAGCTTACGTAATGCAAGATGATCTTTTATTCCCGATGCTCACCGTCGAGGAAACCCTAATGTTCGCGGCGGAGTTCCGGCTACCGCGGTCGCTGTCGCGGTCGAAGAAGAAGCTCCGCGTGCAGGCGTTGATCGACCAGCTAGGCCTGCGCAACGCCGCGAAGACTGTCATCGGGGATGAAGGCCACCGCGGCGTCTCCGGCGGGGAGAGGCGGCGCGTGTCGATCGGCACCGACATTATACACGACCCGATCCTACTCTTCCTCGACGAGCCAACCTCCGGCCTCGATTCGACGAGCGCGTTCATGGTGGTGAAGGTTTTGCAGAGGATCGCAAGGAGCGGAAGCATCGTGATCATGTCGATTCATCAACCTAGCTCAAGGATTATGGGATTGCTCGATCGCATGATCTTCCTCTCGCGCGGGAAAACTGTCTTCAACGGCGCGCCGGCGAATCTGCCAATATTCTTCTCCGATTTCGGGCAGTCGATCCCAGACAACGAGAATCGGACTGAATTCGCGCTCGATTTGATCAGAGAACTGGAAGGATCTGACGGTGGAACTAAAAGCCTCGTTGAATTTAACAAATCATGGCAAAAATTGACCAATAGAAGCGTCCATCAATCGATCGAAAATTCTTCGAATTTGTCGCTGAAAGAGGCGATCAGCGCTAGTATTTCCAGGGGAAAGCTAGTCTCCGGCGCCACCGCCGCTGCCGGAACCCCAACCTCGATGGTGCCGACGTTCGCGAACCCTATATGGATCGAATTGGCAGTCCTATCGAAGAGATCCTTCATGAACTCGTGGCGGATGCCGGAGCTCTTCGGCGTCCGCCTCGCCGCCGTGGTGGTGACCGGATTCATCCTGGCCACCATGTTCTGGCGGCTGGACAACTCGCCGAAAGGCGTGCAGGAACGGCTAGGGTTCTTTGCCTTCGCGATGTCGACGACGTTCTACACGTGCGCCGACGCGCTGCCGGTTTTCCTGCAGGAGAGGTACATATTCATGAGGGAGACCGCGTACAACGCCTACCGGCGGTCTTCGTACGTGCTCTCGCACTCGCTCGTGTCGATCCCGGCGCTGGTGTTTCTTTCTCTAGCCTTCGCCGCCATCACATTTTGGGCGGTAGGGCTCGACGGCAGCTTCGTCTTCTACTTTTTGATTATTCTGGCTTCATTTTGGGCGGGGAGCTCGTTCGTGACGTTTCTCTCCGGCGTGGTGCCGCAGGTGATGCTAGGGTACGTGATCGTGGTGGCGATTCTGGCCTATTTTCTCCTCTTCAGCGGCTTCTTCATCAACCGCGATCGGATTCCGGTGTACTGGATCTGGTTCCACTACATATCGCTCGTCAAGTATCCGTACGAGGCGGTGCTGCAGAATGAGTTCGCGGATCCGATGAAGTGCTTCGTCCGGGGGGTGCAGATATTCGACGGCACACCTCTGGCGGCGGTGCCGGCGGCGATGAAGGTGAAGCTGCTGGACAGCATGAGCGGCACGCTGGGGATGAGGATCACCGCTACCACCTGCGTCACTACCGGCGCCGACATCCTGAGGCAGCAGAGCGTGGACGACCTCAGCAAGTGGAACTGCCTGTGGGTAACGGTGGCGTGGGGGTTCTTCTTCAGAGCACTCTTCTTCGTCTCGTTGCTGATCGGGAGCAAGAATAAGAGAAGGTGATGATGATCCCGGCGGAGGTGGAGAAGATGATGAGGATTTGGCGGGAAAATTGGAATGGTCGGAAAAACATGAAACCGTTTGATTTAAATTTGTGTTTTTTTATTTTTTATTTGAAATATCGAGGTTTTTATTTATTTAATTTTCCCTTTTATAGCAATATTTATTGATTAGTATTAGCATGCGTTGATAAAACATACAAGATATAATTTGTGATGGTTCTAATTAACTTCTAAGGTGTAGTAAAAGAGTTGAAGGAGAGTTTAAATTTGGTTGATAAATTTAGAAAGAAAGAAATATTTATACATTTATGAGTAGCGCTGTCAAATTCAATGTTATAGTGCTAGATTTGTTGGATGAATTTAATGATTTTATGGCTATAAACGGTGAGTGTGAGTTGTGTGACAGGTGAAGCGATAGTGATGAGTAATGATGAACTAGGCTATGAATGGAATATTTACAGCAACTTCTTCCATGGAAACCTTAGCAACTTCATTCCTGCAATACCAGAATTTGGTTTTTTCTTCAATCTATTTCTGATTTTGGTCCAAAATTTAAAGAAGCGCTTCAGTTAACGAAAGAGATAAAGAAAATCATTGTGTTTGCTTTTATAGGGATATATTAATTTCGAAATGAGATAAATGTTTAAATTTGACTCGTTTATAATTGAGTCGATCATCAAGCTTTATTTAACGAATAAACAAGCTTTCTAAATTTAGATTATGTTAAAAATACTTTTTTCAAAATAAATTATTTTATTTCCATTAATATAATATATTCATTATTTATATATAAGGGTCCGTTTGGTCAAATGAATTTGGAATTATAATTATATGGAATTAAATTTGAAGCTATGGTATTCTAATTCAATTCCAAATCCTTTATTTGGTAAGTCAAAAATTAAACAAGTTTTGGAAATGACTTTTGATTGAATAATTTTTTATTTATATACATTATGTAATTCTATATTATTTTTCTATATATTTTGAGTTGTATGTGCAAGTGTATGTGTTGTGTGTGTGTGTGTGTATGTGTCGTGTGTGTTTGTTATGTATGTTGTGTGTCGGTGCAGTATGTGTATTGTGTGTGTATTGTGTGTTCGATGTTGTCGTGTGAGATGTGTGTTTGTTGTGTGTGCAATTTTGTGTGCCGTGTGTGTGTTTTTGTGTGTGCAGTGTGTGTGTGCAATTTATGTATTTGCGTGTATTGTGTGTATTGCATACAATGTATGTGTGTGTATTGTGTTTGCGATTTTGTCGTATGTGTTGTGTGTGCGTGTAGTGTGTGTATTGTGTGCAATGTGTGTGTGCGCGCAGTATGTGTATTGGTGTCGTGTGTGTGTGTGTATTGTGTGCAATGTGTGTGTGTGCGCAGTATGTGTATTGATGTCGTGTGTGTGTAGTGTGTGTATTGTGTGAAGTATGTGTATTGTGTGTAGTGTGTTTGTGTGCAGTGTGTGTAGTGTGTATCTTCGAGATGTACTCAATTTTATATATATTTGGATTTCTAAATCTTTAATTTAACTATAGAATTTTCCAAATCCAAATATTTTTATAGTACCAAAAAATGGATTTGGAATTGAAAGCTTCAATTCCAAATCCAAACCTCCAATTCCTTGATACCAAACGTACCATAATTGTATTATCCTTTCTGGGGAGGGGGGATACACAATTTTAGTAATATATTAGATACATTTTTATAATAGGTGTGAAAATGTAATGAGGATCTTTTGATACGGGTAAATGTACAATACATGCGTTGATTGTTCGGTGATAGATGTAATAGAATACACAATTAGAAGAAAATATTTCTACTTCAATTGTTAGTGCTTAATAATCTGTCATATTGAATTTTTAGATGGTCTGTTGTATTGTTTTTTCTAAGGGCATCAACAATGCGGGCTCACTGAGAGGTGGCGAGGCGAGCCATCCCGTGAGAGCGCGCATTCTCGTCCCATGACTCGCACGCGCGCGTGCCGCGCCCTCTTCCCACTCGGCCAACGCGATGGCACGTCTTGTGCACAGGCTAGCAGCGCGCGTGATTTTTCCTTAAGAGATGGAAAAATCTATTTTAATGAACTTTTTTTTCTTTGATTTGACATTGGCAACGATCATTTGACCAATTTTTATTTTTATTTTTTTTTAAAGTATCTCATCCACTCCTATAACTCATCTTCCCCACTTTATTTACACATTATTCATTTTCTTCTTCTTCTTAATTTTTCCTATTTCTTTTTCCAAATTCTAAATTCTATTATATCGAATAATAACCAACAAATTTACGAGTGGTTTATCATAAGGCGGCGAAGCACAAAGGCAAATGAAAGACAGTTGCCTCCGGCAGTGCAGCAAGAGAAGACATATGCGGTGTTCGGACAACACTTGATTAGGCAAATGGGGGCGTGTTGTATAATTTATTTTTCCAAGCCTACAATAAAGATATATCTTGGATAATTGAGGAACAATTTGACTTACACCGCAAAAATTCGGAAAAGTTTTCAGGATAAGTTGGGTATGATTTAAGTAGGGGTGAGAAAAATATCTGAAATTCGAATATTCGATTCGAACTAAACCAAAATTTAAATTTTGGTTCGGATTTTTTCGAAAACGGTGCAGATTACATTTTGGGCAAATTTCAGATTTTCGGATCTGATCAGATCAGATATTAAAAACCGAATAAATCTAAAATTCAAAATATATTTTTAGTAATATAAATATATATATATATATATATATATATTTTTTTTTATATATATATATATATATATATATATATATATATATATATAT
>JAYDZE010012512.1:0-10298 GCA_034509125.1 Monilaria moniliformis
TTTATGTTCCAGTTTCAAAAGTTATGGGATTGACCAGAAGTCAACGAAAAGTTATGATTTAAATAGCAATTATCCCTAAATATTATTAAAATAAGAAATATTACACAATTTGTAATACCCTAATTCGATTAAATGAATAATGGAATAAGGGGTGTTGCAAGTTTGATATCAGAGCCAGGTTTAGTCAATTTTTGGACTAAACAAGGTTTTGGATTTGAGTCTAGAAACATGCCACACATAGAGTCTGTAATTTGTACATACCAGTGACTTGATGCAGCTGTATATTCTGATTTACAATTTAGGTATGGTTGACCACAAGGCCCAAAGTCAAATGTAGGACTCTCATACTGGAGAGAATCCTACTGCCTCTAGTGACCCTCTGGAGAGAAATCAAGAGGCATTATTACAGACCTTAGCTGCAGCCTTACACCGCATAGTTGGTACGACTTATGCGGGTCATAGCTCAGCAGTCGAATGAATACATAACATCGAGCAAAAGAATTTAACGAAAAACACACTAATGATCCGATGAAAGCTGAATACTGGCCGGATGATTTAGTAAGAATATTCAAATTCATGCCATGCTCACTAGAAGAAAAGTTGCAGCGTGCGGTTGCATTGCTGAAAGAAGAGGCATCTATGTCGATACTGTAGTATGAAACTGAATTTAGACGGTTGTCCCGCTATGCTCGAGAAGTGGCGGCTATAGATGCAGACATATGTCGAAGGTTCAAAAGAGGTCTGAGAAGCGGTATACAAAAACTGGTGTTGGCGATTGAGACCACAGATTTGACGAAACTCTCAAATATACCTCAGAATGTGGAATGATTGATAGCAGAAGAGAAGTCCGAGAAAGGTGTTTGAAGTTTCAGAAAGAGACTTGCAGAGTCAGCACATCAGGCATCCCGATACTCGAGAAAGAGATCTAGAGACTTTAGGAAGAGTGGTAGTTCAGTGCCATTCCGATCACAAAGACGAAGCCAGAGTCAGAGGCTAGATTTTAGACAGAGACCGACAGCTACATCAGTAGCCAGTACTGATGGACCCGACAAAATACCTGTATGCGTACACTGTGGCCGATGCCACCCTGGCGAATGTTGGAGGATTATGGGAGCATGTTTTAGATGTGGATCCTAAGATCACTTTCTGAATGATTGCCTAAGATAGCCAGAGGCCCCTGTTATGGAGTCAGCGAAGCCCGAGCCTACTGTTCAGAAAGGTCATGGTCTTGGGGCTGGTAGAGAAAAAAGATCATTATCTGAATCAGCTCTGAAGGTCGAGTAGAGGGCCCCAACGCACACCTACTCCATTCGAGTGTGCGAGGAGCAGGATGCACCAGATGTGATTATGGGTACACTCACTTTATTTACTCTACCTATTATTGCATTAATTGATCCGGGTTCTACACACTCAACATGTGCACTAGAATGATAGATGAGCATGTTCAGTCCTTAGAAAAGACTAAATATGATGTGGTAGTATCGAACCCTTTGGGAAAAAGCGTTACTGTGAATCTAATCTACCGAAGGTGCCCACTCGACGTACAAGAAATTATATTTCCAGCGGACCTGATGGAACCACCCTTTGACGAATTTGACCTAATTCTGGGAATGGATTCGTTATGTAGACACCATGCTATTATCGATTGCGACAGAAAGAGAGTGACGTTGTATACGTTCGATGGCCAAGATATGATCATGATTGGCGAGAAGACAAATTTTTTGACGAACGTGATATAAGCCATGACTGCCTATAAGATGTTGAACAAAGGATTTGAAGCATATCTAGCTTACGTTCTGGATACGAGGGCCATTGACCCAAAACTGAATGAAATCCCCGTCGTGTGCGACTATCCCGATGTATTTCTAAAAGAACTACCAGGAATACCACCAACCCTATTACAATGGCTCCATAGAGGATGGCACCTATTGAATTAAAAGAGTTGAAGAGTCAACTGCAAGAACTGCTGGAGATAGGGTTTGTCCAACCAAGCATCTCATCATGGAGAGCACCAGTCTTGTTCATTAAGAAAAATGATGGATCGATGAGGTGATGCATCGACTACCGACAACTGAACTAGGTGACCACAGAAAACAAATACCCTCTACCTATAATTGATGATTTGTTCGACAAACTGAAGGGTGCGAGCTTATTTTCTAACATTGACCTTCTATCCGACCACTATCAATTAAAGGTTAAGGATTCTGACGTACCCAAAATGGCATTCAGAACAAGGTATGGTCATTACGAGTTCAAAGTGATGCCTTTTGGACTAACAAATGCCCCTGCAACATTCATGGACTTGATGAATCGGGTTTTTCAACCATACCTCGATCAATTTGTCATTGTATTCATTGTTGACATCTAGATATACTCCAAATCCAAAGATGAACACAAACAACATCTGAGAATGACATTGCAAGTACTAAGGGACAAACACCTTTATGCAAAACTTAGTAAATGTGAGTTCTGGCTAATGGAGGTTGCATTCCTTGGCCACACTATTTCAGCCGAAGGAATCGCGCGGGTTTCCATTAAATCGAAGCAGTTGTGCAATAGATACCCCCGAAGAACCTGTCAGAAGTAAGAAATTTCTTGGGTTTGGCCGGGTATTATAGGCGATTCGTAAAGGGATTCTCTACCATAGCCAAACCAATCACTTCACTACTTCTAGTGGGTATTCCTTTCAACTGGGATAACAAATGCCAGGCAAACTTCGATAAGCTGAAAAAGATTTTGACAGACGCAACTGTGTTGATTTAACTTGAGTCGGGGAAAGACTACACTGTCTTCAATTATGCATCCCACAACGACTTGGGAAGTATATTAATGCCAGAGGGAAAGGTGGTAGCGTATGCCTCAAGACAGTTAAAGATACATGAGAGGAATTACCGAATCCACCATCTAGAGTTCGCAGCTATGGTGTTCACTTTGAAAGTATGGCGAAATTATTTATACGGGGAAAAGTGTTATATATACACGGATCACAAAAGCCTTAGATACTTTCTTACGCAAAATGAGTTGAACCTAAATAAAGAATGTGGATGGAACTCATTAAAGATTTTGATTGAGTAATTGATTACCATCCTGGAAGGGCGAACATTGTAGCTGACGCACTTAGCCGAAAATCACTGGTTGCACTAAAGCCTACAAATGCACGCCTAACAACATTGAATGACGGCGGTTTGCTAGCCGAACTAAGAGTGAACCAACTATGTTACAACTAGTAAAAGACTCTCAAAGGGACGATGAGAAATTGATAACGAAGAGAGATCAAATAGATAAAACAGAGACAGGTGATTTTGCACAAGACCCCGATGGATGTCTACACTTCAAAAATAGGTTTTGTGTACCTGACAACATTGAACTGAAAATGAGATACTTCAGGAGGCACATAGCAATTATTATTCTATACATCCTGGAAACAACAAGATATATCAGGATTTGAACAAATTCTACTGATACGCCGGCATGAAACGAGATATAACAGAATTTGTGGCAAGATGCCTGATGTGCGAACAAGTTAAAGCCGGACACCAAGTTCTTCCGGTCTGCTTCAGCCAATCACCATACCATAATAGAAGTGTGATAGAATTACAATGGATTTTGTAATGGGTTTACCAATGATGCAACGAAAAAGGGATTCGTTATGGGTGATTGTTGATCGATTAACCAAATCAGCCAATTTTCTTCCTGTAATGACTGACTACTCCTAGGAGAAATTATCCAGATGTATATTAATGAAATTATACGATTACACGGAGTCCCTATCTCCATAATATCAGATCGAAACCTGAGATTCACCACTACATTCTGGAAGAAATAACATTAAGCCTTGGGGTCTCGACTAAACTTCAGCACTACTTTCCATCCCTTGACTGATGGACAATTAGAACGGGTAATACAAATTCTTAAAGATATGCTGAGATGTTGTACCGTCGATTTTGAAGGAACTTGGGAGAAATACTTGCCACCGGTCGAATTTTCATACAACAATAGTCATCAAACGAGCATTCAAATACGCCCCTACGAGGCAATATATGGATGAAAGTGCCACACCCCATTGTGCTGGACAGAGCTTGGTGAAAACAAGATAGTGGGATCAGACTTGATTCAGAAAACAGAGGAAAATGTTTGATTGATACGTAGTCGACTTAAAGAAACGTTTGATAGACAAAAATATTATGCATAGCTGAAGAGGAAAGAAATTTAATACAATGTAGGCGATAAGGTATTCTTGAAAGTCTCACCATGGAAGAAGGTGCTCCGGTTTGGAAAGAAATGAAAACTAAGTCCGAGATTTATCGGACCATACATGATACTAGATATAAGAAGATATCGATAGGATCCTTCCCATATCATTCAGACTAAATCAATTGACATACAATCAAATCCATCATATTAAGAATAACCGGTTCAGATTTTGGCTAGAGAAATCAAAGAATTGAGAAATAAGAATATACCCTTAGTCAAAGTACTATGGAGAAGACACAAAGTAAAACAGGCTACGTGGGAGCCCAATGATTTAATGCGACAACAATACCCCCACCTTTTCGAATCAGGTACCAATTTTGGGACGAAATTATCTTAAGGGGGTAAAATTGTAATTCCCTAATTTGAACTTCCAAAAAATTGTAATTAAACTTTAGATTTTATGCCCATAACTAATATAAGAATAGGTTTGAGAGTTTTGAAATTAGAATCGAATTTGTGAATGAACTTATTTTATCGATTACTTCTCAATAGTTAATTATTTGGAATATGTGTTTCGTATTAATTTTTGCCTCAAAGCATGCATATGTTTTACTATATTTGAATTTGACATTAAGTAAGCATGAAGTTGTTGTAAACTTAGTTCTTATGAGGGTCTAGGAATAACTAAAGACTCAAAATCTAAATTGGAATAAAATTCATCATGTGCTCAATTACACCAACAGCAAATAAGATAAAATGTAAGGTCAATGCATCCTCTTTGGCCCATCAATTTTGGCCCCTATCCCCAAAGTCAAGGTTGATTTTTTTTGTTTGACTTTAATCCGATACATGCATGGTATTCTGAGGTGTCCAATTATGGAGATTACGGTGACAAGTGTTGAGTGTACTAATAGGTGTCACCCCATTTATGCCCTATTTCTATCAACAAGCAAAGAAAAGAGAAACACACACCACCATCTCCATATGGATCGACCACCACTCCAAACAAGAAAAAGAAAGACAGTCTCAAGTCTCAACCTTATCACCTCACTATATTTTCGAAAATGTCATGTTCCAAGCTCGGGAGATAATTCTTCTCCCCACCAAGTTAACGTCTCCCCCACTACATTCTCAACTCTCAACCCTCTTTAATAGTATCAAGAAGTGAAGAAGAGGTGCTAGGAAGGCTTGAAGGTCAAGAAGAAATCTAGGAGATTTTGTGTTGCTAGTCTAAAGGTTAAGAAATTAGGAACTTGAGGGATTGGTTTCTTGAGCATGCATGTTTGAATAGGTATTATGGGGTACCTTTGCTGAAGGGATGAGTTTAATTAAATGACAAAAATCATAGGATATGTCTGTATATCAATTAATTGAAATTTATAAGTTAAATATTGGACTACATGTCTAAATTGTTGGATTTAAATTATTGCATGTTGAAATTGGGTGTTATCTTGAAGAATTCTGCATATATACATGTTATAATGTGTGTGAGTATATTTATTGGTGATTAGAGTGACAATTGTGCCTTCAGAATCATCAAAACTCATTTTTTATACGACGTCACGTTCAGCCAATGAACACTGTGCTATGGCAGGAAGTTGCAAGGCTGGTTTGACTAATCAAAACTCTTTTGTTTGCCCTAAAATTTTTACAAAAGATTTTTCATGATATTGTAAATATTACGTAAACATTTCAGGGTAATATGAGATTTTATGAATTTATGATGATTTTTACAAAACAATTGCCATTTTCCATCCTAGTTCTTGTAGTCATTGCTTAAACAAGTTTCCTAAGCCCTTTATCCGAGTTCAGAATGCAGTAGGCAAGTCAGTGGAGAACAGTAGTAGAAATATAGGATAAAGTAAAAACCTTCGCAATAATTTTTGCATCAGTTGTTAAGCATGACTAAGGCATTTGGAGAGGGATTTATCTATGTATATCCTTGTTTACCTATGAACTAATATGCATAGTATAACTCTAAAGGTACCCAAGCCCTAACCCCAAGCTCTGGTCGAGGGAAAGAAAATATGCAATAGTAGGCGTTGTGTTTTTTATGATCACCTTGGCGCACGGTAGGGTGTTCTATGTGTCAAATAGTGTTATATTCGTTTATGAACCTTGTGTTTTAGGAATTTGATATGCTTTGATATCCTAATCTAATTGCTAACAGTTCTTTTCTATTGCGTATTTCGATACAATAAATCGGTTTTCCATGTGATAAGAATGTTATGTTGCTCTTGATAAGTTAACTGTTAGGCTTATTATTGACTTGTGGTTCGAGTTAATTATTAGAATGGCAATGGAGTTTGAGGATCTTGGATAATTTAATAAGAATGGCCAGGTAAGACTGTTCAAGGGAAAAATGGGGTTTAACCTCAGTCTATACCTCGAAAATCTATATGTGTGTGTATTTGCAATCATTTCTAACTTCGTTATGTATGCCTTTTGTCTTGATTACCCTACTGAGCTTTTAAAGCTCACCCCCGTTATCTTCTCCCTTGCAGATTAGGGTACTATCATAAGCAAGTCAGTGATACAACAACTAAGGCATCAAGTCACTTAGACTCCATTTTGGTAAAATGTTACCACGTTCATCAGTATGACATCAGGCATTTTTGTTTGTTTGGTCATATTTGGAACTGTGGTTGTTTTGGTCTGTATCTGAACAAATTTAATGTTCTAGACTCTATGAGTTTAGTCTGTTGTTTTGCATCCATTTGATAACCTATAAGATTAGGTAGAATTATGCAAATCGTGAAATGGCTTTTTCTTAAGCTTTTTTTAGATTGCCTAAAACCTCTTTTGCTAAAATATAAAGTTGGAAAAAAAAAGAAAAAAAAAAAGTTTTCTCAAACATCTGAGTCCTTCTTTATAAAATCTGGTTTTATGTCAGTAGATAACATCACTTATTCGATTAAATGAATAATTGAATAAGGGGTGTTACACAATTTAGATCCCAAAAGTTAATTCAAATTTACAATTATGTATATTTATAAATCAAAACTAAATTCATTTCGAATTAAATTCATTATTTTTTTAAATTTAATTAAATCCATATACAAATTAAATTTAATTAAAAAATTTAAATTCAATAAACTTCATAATTTTTTTACATTCATATAATATTTAAATTTATTTACTTATTAAACTGATATGATGATATATATATATATATACCATTTAAAAAAAGTGCAAAAAAAGGGAAATGAAATAAAAAGAAAATACACAAAAATAATTGAAAATAAATGAAAAAAACATATTATAAGGTGGAAAAAACGACAATAAACGAAAATAAATGAAAGAAAATAAAAAAATAAAGAAAAATACTTAAATAAAAAAGAGGTGGTGTTGGGTCGAAACTGAGCACATTCTGCTTCCAAAACTCCTCATTCCGCTATGATAGGTTCCGATTTTGTAATTAAAACAACACAATTAATTATATACGAACCACAAAATAGAAAATTAATAAAAAAATGTTGGTGGGCATCTCGCCAGCTTTCTCTCCGCTAAGGGACGTCCGTCCCATCATGGCTTCGCAAAGCGTCCCGCATTCATTCTGTCCCAAAGGACAGGCCACAGAACCCACATTGCAGTGCTCTAACTGAGCGGCGCATCTATTATGGTTTTTTATTTTTTGAATGTAACGCCTTGATTAATATGTTAATGAAATCATATAATTTTTTCATTCAAAACATAGTTACTAAATATGTTATATACACGTTTAAAAAAAATGCTATTGAATTGACAATAGATAAAACTGAATAAATTAGAGATACCTAATATTAACAATGTCATAGATCTTATCAATTTTAGGAGCTATTCTCATATTATATATATATATATATATAGGCGTACATTAGGGTGTGAATACACCTTAAATGCATAACTAAGACCTAATCTAATCCGTAGGAATTGATAATAGACGGACAAGATCTATCCTAAAAATGTATCATTATTCGTTCAAATTTAAGCATTAAAGGGTAAATTTGTATGAAAAAAAATGAAAAATAATATTGGAAATTACCCACAAAATCGGGAAAAAATAACTGCCTCATATCTACACGATCATTTAGTGAGCCTAAAATACCAAAAATCTATTCAAAATTTTCACTACTGAGAATTCCCAGAAATTGAACATTCCTAGAGCTTTGCAGTTTCTCTTCTCCACGATTGAATATTCGGGTTGTAAAATTTCACGCTTGAAAATCCGGGTTGTAATAGGCGTCTTCGTCTATAATTTTCCATCTCCGAGAATTGCTTCATTATTCCGAGCATCGCAGTTTCTCTTCTTCATCAGAGCATATCAATATATTGAAACTTAGAGTTCCGGTTACAAACCGATCGTCGTCTTCCACAGGTGAGTTGATGTTTCATCAAATTCTGAAAAGAATGAATTTTTTGTTCGATTACAGACATGCAAAATATGTTGTAGTCCTGTTCATTGGTGAAAAATATTTTTTTAGTCATCTCTTGCGACCAATTATTTTTATCTATGATTATATATTAGAGTTTGATTAATGCTACTTAATCTTACAAATAATGACACTTATTGAAATGTAATGTAAGTTTTAACTCAATGATGATATTAGTTGCATTGTATGATGTTATATTGAACATGATTCTATTGATTGCAAGCTTTTTATGTGGACCGCGTAGCCCATCTTCGGAGAATTGTCGTACGTTGCTACCCTACTATTATGGGACGGACAGTGGATTTGCTAAAGAAAAGACAAGCGGAGGAGATGAAGTATGGTCAATTTGGTGATAGATTTGTGGAGACCAAATATAATGAAAGCACACTACCAACTGCGGCAAACATTGGCCAAGTTAAAGCTAAAGAAGAGCAAGTTGCTGAAACAAGACAAAAGGAGAAAGATGTCATTGATGCAATCAACGAGCTCACAAAATCCATTAACAACCTTATGGCAGCTACTAAGGCAGTGGCCGATTCGATGTCAATACTTTTGTTGCGTTTGAATGAGACTTCATCTCGCATATGTAACATATATTGTTTCAAGATAGCATCTGATGGAACTAAAAGTATAATACGTCTATCACAGCACAGCCCGAGGCTTCTGTGGACGTCGTCGCCAATCTGTCGCAAGCAATGACTGACGAGGACTTCAATAACCCAGAGTAGGTTGAGGCTATCGAGGCAATCATGAGGGTGGTTGATGAGAGAGAACATATGTATAGTAACAGCGATGTTCCAAGCTTCAGTCTTAGGTTGGGAAATTTGAGTGTAAGTTGAAATTTAAAATGTCAGAAAATGTTTTACTTTCTTGAATTTAATATGTCATCGTATATTGAATAATTGTTTATTGTATTACAGATGGAAGAGGGTCACGACAATGCTCAAGAAAATGTTATTCATGACAAAATGAATCAGCCTTCAAAAGCTAGAGGCAAAGATGTAGGGACTGACACTGTTAACCAAGATGCTCTGGTTCAGGTTAATTAATGACGACAAACTACAATTGTTTATGATACTATTAATGTACTAATATTGTTATAAATCCAGGGTACTGCCTATGCTGGGTTACAAGATTACGTTGTCCCTATGGAATTACTCCAACAATCGAAGGGGAAGCTAATCGAACCAGATGTCCAATCCGAAGCTCATGAGGTATTATATCAAATATATTATAACACACTGAATTTTATCAATGATTCAATTTTGTTAATAATTTGGTTGATATAATTGGAAATAATGATATGTTTAAAGAAAGGGTTGGTGCAGCTTAGCAAGGTCAGTGATGACATTCGTCACTTGATGCGTTTCCCAAATCCAAGCGAAGATGACTATGTTCCTATTTCCACAGTCGGTAACAAGGCAGCAGGAGATGAAAATGTAAGTGTGTTCACTACAAGAAATACGCTCATAGACTACGGTTATAACCTGTAGTCTATGTGTTAAAAAAACCGTAGAGATTGATGGTGTAGTCTATGCTTCTGGGCATAGACTACGGTTTAAAAACTGTAGTCTATGAAGTATTAAACACTACGGTTATTACCCGTAGTCTATTGATTTCAAACCGTAGTGGTAGGTTATCCAAGACTACAGTTTTTGATTAAAAACCGTAGTCTTTGGTACACAATAGACT